>APFE030625640.1:0-28288 GCA_000404065.3 Pinus taeda | reverse complement strand
CATTCATTACCAATTAATTATTCCATGTGTTGTTAGGAAAAACATTTCATATTACATGGAGTTTTATTTAAAAAATAAAAGTGTCACATTTACACACTTAGATTAAGCCTCATGATATGAAAATAAAAGTCAATAAATGGCTTTATATAGACCACTTAAAACTCATTATCAATTAATCCATTAAAAAAAATAGTATCCGTATTACAAGAAAAGAAAATAAGGCTATCCTTAAACACACCACCATAGGAAATGAGGGGACGGTTACATCCACCAACATGCCAATAAGGTAGATCTAGTTATGTGGTCCCCACTCTTCTTCTTGTTTTATGCCTCAAAACACGTAAATTATTTTTCAATTTGTATCTGCTTCCACACTAGCAGACTAGCCCTTGACATGACATCAGTACCAAATTTCTCTTCCTTTTAATGTGAAAAATACTTTCCCCTCTTTTAGGGCATGGGTAATTGTTATCCAAAGACAATCTGAATAAGTTGGATCCAGTTCCTAGCAATGATTTCAAATTTACTATGTAGCAATTGGCAGTGTAATGGTAATTTTAACTATTATCGATCGGGTGATAACAATCGTATCTGAACATTGTGTTATGTAATTTGGTATTAGAATATTTTTTTCCTTTTCTTTAATATTTTGGTATGTGCATATTGTGTTGTCTACATTTATTGAGAGAGTTTGTACAAATAAATTTGATTTGAGTCCATATGAGGTCTTTGCGAGCATGAAGACGAGGTGTTTAGGCATTGTTTGAGGAGACATCCTCATCTGAATTCTTTCTTGCTACATTAAATTTCTTCAAGTCACCCACCATGAGAATTTTTTTGGTTTGTTAAATTTTATTTCACAAGTGGAACTAGATGAGTTATTATTTAGTGTGTTTCGTTAATGGAAATTTCCTCTTATTTTGTTTGATTCGTTTCTTTGTTAAGCACGGATTTACAAAAAAGGTAGCCACACTTTCTTTCTTTCATCTTCGAACAACAAAAGGTATATAAATATGTGCTTTCACATGATTTTTTAGTTTTCTACAATAACAAAAAGAGATAGATTAATTATATGTTTGATATTAACTTATTTTCATTGCTATTTACTAATATTTCTCAACTTTGTGTGAGTCTTGTACTCTTAAAAGCTCTCTTTACTAAGAAATTTGATTTTCTTCTACCATACATTTTAAGTCATGCGTTGTAGGATAACTTAGAAAATATTCTATCTAATTGGATAGTCGATTTAATGATGACCTCATGGATTCACATCATATAGCTGCAGATAGAGTTGCAAAGATTAGAGCTCGAAACTACTCGTAATACATCCAGGAACATTAAAGGTAATAGGAAATAAGAACAACAACTAACCAATTCGGTCAGCTAATATATTTCCAAAAAGTCAAAAAACTAAAGTGATAATGGTTTTTTGTAAAATCTCTAAGATGTTGATGGTAAACAGTATTCGGGTTGGTTGAATATTTTACCAAAATAACCTAACCCTTTCTTCATAGACCTTGCATAGAAATATGCTACTGACGTAGTAAAGGCTAGAGCAACCGTAGTATTAATATCATTTGTAGGTGTGGCTAACTTATTTTCATTACTATTTACTAATATTTCTCAACTTTGTGTGAGTCTTGTACTCTTAAAATTGTTAATGTAGGTGAATTATCAAGAACATTTTAGTCTGTACAATTATTTCTTTTATATTATTCCTTGAGAAGTTATGAATTATGAATTTAATGAGTAAGTTACAAGGTAGGCGACCATGTATATCAAAATTTGTTTATCTCTAGTATTCTCTGTTGAAAATAGCAATAAGAAATGTTAAAAATAACTTCACGAAAAATCCTAATTTAATTTATCCTTGAATTAAATTGAGAATAAAAATGTAATTCCACATCTTATGACAACTTGTAATAGTTAACTAAGTTAATTTGACTTAGTTGGCTTAGTTAATTCGAGTTGAGAGTATAACTAGAGTCATGTAGAATGTCTCCTACAAATAGGAGCACAATTGAGTTTATTTTGACTTGTAATTATTTAATTCAGCCTAATTGAGTTAAATTCAGTTAAATTAGTTCCAACTGATGGAGGAATTTGTGGGAGGTCCTATAGTGGGGTGTAACCTATAGTAGTGTTGTGTAACCTGTAGTAGTGGGGTGTAACCTGAAGTAAGTGGGGTAGAACCTGCAGTAGTGGGGTGAAACATGTAGTAGCGGGGTGCTTCTTGTCCAATAATGGGGTGTTGCCTGAAGTGTAGTGTGGTGCTTCCTGTAGTGATAAACTAATAAACTGAGGATTCACTCATAATTAACTCATGCATGCCATATTAAAGAAAGACCAAATTGAGATCGGATTTCAGGGACTATGTAATATGAGTTGTAAAATCGGCTAAATTAAACCAATGGTTCATGCAATCAAAGGAAGGCCTATAGGGATTGCGCAATTCTAACTTGAGGAGTATCCCCATTAAATAGGGGCTAATTCCAAAGGGGACAAGGCAAGGAAGTAGGAGCTTGGAAGGCTAGGAATTTGGCTAAGTATTGGCTAAAGTTAGTATGTCACGCAGAGGATAGAAAATACTTGTGCAGGTTGAGCTTAAGGTTAAGAAAATCATATTGTATTCATCCAAGGCTTGCCTAGGACGCAATGAGATAGATAGAGATAGTGCAGAGGGTTCTCGGGCTTGAGAAAAGGATTGTAATCTTCTCATATATTTTTATTAATTAAATTTATAGATAGTAGGGGTTTTTAACTATGATTTTCCCTAGAAAATAATTGTCTTCATGATTTCATTGATAAATTATTGTTTCCACTGATGAGTAGAGTATATTCAAGTATTTTGTTTTAGCATATTGCAATTAGTAGTTTGAATCTACAAGGAATTTCTACATGGTAATAGAGATATATTTGTAGAAATCTATACATGGTATTAAAGCTAAATTTGTAGAAATTTCTATATGGTATCTGAGCTAGATTTGTAGAAATTTATACATGGTATCAAAGATAGATTTGTAGAAATTTCTACATGATATCAAAGCTGAAATCACAATAAAAGAGAAGAATGCAAAGTTTTTCTTGTATATTTATGGAACTCTAGTTCAGGCCAAAACCAAAAGACCTTAGGTGAAGACTTCTTAATGGATCTAGAAGGTTACTAGTGGGCATATTAGTGAGCCAATTTTTAGTGACACAAAAAGGAGTTGTGATCATTGACATTAGCAGAATGAGAAGTAGAGAGATTTCCCACATGGATATTGAGGCTCATAGGGAGTTTAGTTTCAAATGGATCATCCCTATGGAAGCTAGTACTTGAGCATCCAGGGGGATTAGACTCTTTATTCTAGTGGTTGCAGCAATAGTGCGAAAGTAGCAACAGAGAAGTAGAAACAACAATATGAGTAGATAATATTTATCTCATGCATGAAAATCCTCGAGGAGAAAGTCATAGACTAGATATTTGGTGGTTGAGAGGGAGCATGAACAACCTCTCAACATGAAACCTTAGAAGAAACCATAAGTTGTGGAGCAGCCACAATTGGAGAAGCAGAGAGGAGACTGAGTGGAGACATCCACTCAAGTAGAGACCTCCAGTATGGGGGAGGGATTTCAATCCAAGTGGGTGGAAGGAGCACATGCAACCATACCTGCAGGTGTGAAGTGGGGCGATATGAAGCCTTAGTCCAATAGTTTCTTAAGTTAGGCAGGATCCATTGAGGTGTTTTTTGTCTCATCGAATATTACCTTGCTATGGGGGCCCACAATATTTAGTAATAGAAGGATCAATGTCAGTCAGATATTGAGGAGTGCAGAGAAGTGTTGATAGTAGGGCAGAAGGCTCAGTAGTTACACAACACATTTTTTCCTAGTAGACAATTGTAGACACATTTGATTCAATTATTTTTTCTTGGATTTTTTTTCAGTTCCATATGTTGATGTTGCAATATTACGAGTGGCACATGTTTCATGCAAAACCTTCCAAAGGTACTATAATAGGATAGATGTGATTTAATTTCTTGTTGACAAGGAGTTTTAAAAATAACAACAAGAAATGTTAAAAGCAACATCAAGAAAAATCATTATTTAATTTGTCCTTGAAGTAAATTAGGAATAAAATTGTAATTACACATCTAATGACAACTTGTAATAGTTAACTAAGTTAATTTGACTTAGTTGGCTTAGTTAATTAAAGATGAGGGTTTAATTAGAGTCATGTAGAGTGTATCCTACAAATAGGAGCAATAGTTGAGTTTATTTTGAGTTTTAATTATCTAATTCAGTCTAACTGAGTTAAATTCAGTTAAACTAGTTCCAACTGATGGAGGATTTAGTGGGAGGTCCAGTAGTGGGGTGTAACCTGCAATAGTGGGATGTAACCTATAGTAGTGGGGTGCAACCTGTAGTAGTGGGGTGCATCCTGTAGTAGTGGGGTGTTTCCTATCGAACATTCAAGTGTTGCCTGAAGCACAATGTGGTGTTGCTTGCAGTGATGAACAAATAAACTAAAGATTCACTCATAATTAACTCATCCATGTCAAATCAGAGAAAGACCCATTTGAGATTGGAGTTTAAGGATAGTATATTATTAGTTGTAGAATCATCTAAATTAAATCGATGGTGCATGAAATCAGAGGAAGGCATATCAAGATTGTGTAATTCATAATTGAGGAATTTTCCCATCATGTAGGGGTTAATTCCCAAGGGAACAGTGCAAGGAAGTAGGATATTGTAAGGCTAGGAATTTGGCTGAGTATTGGCCAATGGTATTCAGTCACGAAGAGGATAGAAAATAATTGTGTAGGTTGAGCAGAGCATGTTGTATTTATCCAAGATTTGATTAGGAAGCAGTGAGATAGACAAAGATAGTGCAGAGGTTGCTCAAGCTTGAGAAAAGAACTATAATCTTCTCGTATTTTCCGATGGGTGCAATATACAAATAGAAAGGGGCTTTTAAGTGTGGCTTTCCCCAGAAAATCATTGGGTTATGTGTGATTGAATTCTTTCTCTTAAATGCTTCATGGTTTCATCGATCAATTATTGTTTCCACTAATGAGTAGGGTAGATTAAAGTCTAGTTTTTTAGGATATTACAATTAACGATTTCAATCTACAAGGAATTTCTAGATTCTTCATGTATTATTACCTAGGCCACTTTGGTTTTTCTTATTTATTTGATGTTCTAGGTGATTGATTCAAATTTTAATTTACCATTAGAAAAAGTTCCTCTCCATCACAACATGCAAGGACTTGGCTCCTTACAAAACTCTTAAGAGGGAGATTTGTTTTAATAGTGTTTATTACTAAGAGTATAATAGTGGCTTGAAGGATATATCCACTTCTAAAAGGTCATATTAGTAGTAGTTGTATTTTTTTGTTGTTGGTTAGAATGCATTACACAAAGAATATTTCTATTAAAAGTGTAATCTATTAAAAGTGTAATTTAATGATTGAATTGATACAATATCTATTATATAATTTTAACTAAATATATTTTCAAAGATAGATACATAAATTTTAAGTAAAAATAAATGTTCATTTAACATTAAACAATATTACAAATAAGCACAAATACTATAATTATTCAAATATTTCAATTTAAAGAAGAAACACTTTGATTTTGATTTTCAAAACCATGCAAAACTAAAATATGAATAAAATATAAAATCAATTATATATATTATATATATATATATATATATATATTATATATATATTATATTATATATATATATATATATATATATGATATATAATCATATATATAATCAGAGGAATTAACAGTAGGGTTAATGTCGTACTCGCATGACACCAATCATTTCGACCACTACTACTATAACCTCTAGGGCATATGACCTATCATCATCTCCTTAGATTGGGTTACATCTAGGGGAATTGAACCATCAATCTCTCATTAACATAGTACTTCATTTTCAAATAGGGCATACGACCTATCATAATCTCCTTAAATTGGGTTACATCTAGGGGAGTTGAACCTTCAATCTCTCATTAGCATATTACTTCATTTTCAAGGAGATCACAACAAATATGTATAAAATGTTTCATTTCATTGTATGAAAGGTTTAATAATATATTAATATATTCCAATAATATTTTTATATATAAATAAAATAAAATATATTTTTATATTCAAAAAATGAATTTTTAAAATATTTTTAATAAATTATAATTTAAAAAATCTTATATGTATTTGCAACAAGATTTATTTATGCCTTTAACCAAGTGATATTTTTTTTTCAATTAAATGTGTTTAAAGTTAGATAAAAATTTCTAATTATTTTTGTTCTAATGTTATTAGAAATATTTTTTTATAAATTAAAATACAAAATAAAAAAAATATAAGTAAATACCATTGAAGTTAAGTAATGACATATAAGCTATTGTCGAGAAGTTAGGTTTGGAAATTAAACCTCATATGAACCTTATCCTTTGTTATGGGTGTGTGATAATATATAATTACAAGTAATGGAACAATGTAAGATCAACTTTGCGATCACTGCAAAATTCATAGATGAGGGCGAATTGCATGTAGTACCACTTGACATATGTGGGATTGTGATAGAAAACCCATATCTCTGTGATAGGAATGCCATGTTTTATAGAGAGGAGATAAAGTACCATCTCATTAAACATGGTATTCAACCTCATTATGAGAGGTCATGAAATAATGACTAACCAATCTCTTGTTAATAGAAAACAACCAAAAATGGTATTAAATGCAAGAAAGATATTTTTTCTCGTGTTTGTAAAAATTGAGGAATGTCATCCTTGAAATGAAATAGTTAAAATTAATGCTAACTATGATTAAGTCTGTGAGGATTCAAAATATTACATCTTCAGAATTTTCTAAAAGCAAGCATTGTGGTTCCAAACATACAACATATTGTTGAGGGTGAAGTAGATCCATTGGTCCGTGGTGTTCTTGTTATGAAGAGCAAGCATATTGTTGATTCATTGTCATTTGAAACCACGTGTTTATTTTTACTTCTAGTATGTTTTGTATATTTAGTAGTTGCAAAATTGAATACAAATATTTGTGGAAATAATGGAATGATTGATTATGTCAACAATGTTATGAAAATTTTCATCTGTCTTTCCTATTTTGTTACGATGAGTCAAAATTTTAGTATATGAGCACTATTGTTCAATACTAGAAAAGTAGGGAGGGAATGCCCTAACTTATCTTTTTAATAAATTAAGTCTTTTGGTAGTCCAAAATCTTCTACTTGGGAGGATTGATCTAGGTGTATCATCATGATAGATAAAATTGATATTGTTAAACATTCATGCAAAGATCTTAATGTTGAATACCTTGTCATGATCTTTCTAATGATGCTTGAATAGATTCAAATAGTCATCATATGTGAAAGTTATGTTGTTTTGATTTTTATAAAAACAAACAAATTCTTGTAGGATGTGTGTGATAGTCCCAACCATGGTTTTTATCATGAAGTGCAGCATAAATATTTTTACAAAATATAATGGGCCGAGTCAAGGGAGACAAATTCGAGAGCTGAGAAGGTTTCTAGCTTTGGATATTCTGTGTTGCAGGAAATCTAAATTGATGTGACAACCATTAAAGGCTAGTTGGTATGTTGTTTATGTTATTAGTTCTAAATTAAATTGGGTTACAAGAGAAGTACGCATGCCCATGCTGCTTTGAGAAACATTTACAAGGAAGAAAAGACATGAAATTTTATGGAGGTTGTGCTGGCAGAAGGGGAGAAAAGGAAGGAAGAATTAACTTTGAAGCATTATAGTGAGGCTAGAGGCATTGTATCATCATACAAAATTCAATGAAGAGAGCAAATAAGGAGCTTAGTAAGGAAAGAACAAAATGCAGTGATATCATCTCGATTTGTAAGATTGGAAGGAAGAATATTCATCCCAGGTGATAAATAATGGCCTCTCAATTCCGCGTAGATCCAGAGGGTGGAGATCATATTTCTTTGGATTCCCTTGATGTTTGGGGTGGAGGGTTGTTCCTTGGATTCGTAAAAGGAGGATATATGGAACCTTTCTTGTTGTTTTGTTTTATAGTGGATTTTGGATTCCCCAAGGTGGGTAGAATCCATTAAGTTTTGTTTGAATGGTGAAGACTTGTTTTTATGGACTCCATTGGCATTCTTGGGTGGAGGATGTGGGCCTCTTGATTCCTTATGTGTTTGATTAGCTACCATTAGATATTTTGTGGGTGGAGGCTACTAGCCTTTGGATTCACTATGTGTCTGATTGGCCACCATTGGATAGATAGAAGGTGGAGGTTGTTGGCCTTTGGATTCCCTATATGTTTGGTAACTACTCAGAAGTTGGTAGGTGGAGGAAGGAGGCATGTAGAGCCCTTGCTTCAACGGGAACCTATTCTTTTAATCCTTTGAGAAAGCCACTTAGTCTTTGGAATCTAGCTCAAGGTTGAAAACTGCAAGTGACTGATAGTTGCATTTTTCTATGGTTGGGTGGAGAGTTATTATCCCAGACTCAGTTTCCCAGGCTCCAATTTTTAATTTTTGTTAATTCCTTGAAAATGTAATCTATTTTATTGAATGTATTCACATATGCATGGAAAGTTAAATTTAGTTTGCATTGACAACTAGAATAAGGAATGGTTTACAAAATGTAAATTACAAAGAATGATATTTTGTTTAATTGGTCATTTGACTATGATTTTGATCTAATCCTCTGCATGTAGAGAGGTATATATTAATATCAGTGTTGTAGGCACCAAGTGTTTATAACTATGCAAGCAGTGGGATTAAGAATCTAGAAGGGAATTTTAACCTTGGTTAATTAATAAACCTCTTGGCTTCATTGTCGAGTTGCAATAATGAAAATTTCTTTCATATCAGGTCTGTGGTGGAAAAACATGAATTATGCACACCAACAAATCCTTCCGTAATTGTGTTATGCCAAAAAGCATATATATATATATATATATATTGTGGTGGGGCCTATATGACATGTCGCGGAGGCCTCAAGAGGTGTATGTTGAAGAGAGATGGGATTATGGGACCAGGTTGACATGTCTTGGAGGTCCCCATCCTAAATGTCCAAAAAGGGAGCAGTTGAAGGGAGGCATTAGGGTAATGGTTACAGGATGACATGTATCGATGGTAACAATCCATAGGTGTATAGAGGAGAAGGAAAGGGTTGCACCATGGTGACAGGATCAGGATGACGCGTCCTAAAGGACCCACCCAAGGAGCACGAGGAAAATCGTCAAGATGAAGTGCCAAGAGGAAGCACAATGGGAGGAGGTTGTGGGTTGGCACTAGGAAGGAGGCCAATGGAATGGGCGACAAGTGTCATCATGCACCTGCCAGTGGAACCCATAAGTGGTTTTGGAAAATTTAAATTGCATGCTCCAAGACCCCCTCTAGTGGTTTTGAGAAAAGGGGTGGGAGGCTTTTGGAATGAGTGTGAGTTGTAGGTCTAGAGATGGGTGGGTTTGTAAATCCACTTTGTACCACCTCCCTTCCCATTATTTGTCAGGCATGTTAACCTATCAGAATTCATTGATCTAAAGTGCAAAGCATTGTGTCCATTTATTGTCACAAGTTTCATAAGATGTGCACCCATGTTGGGGCCCGAACGATGGTGGGGGCCGCCAAAGTCAAGTGACATGGAAAATTATCATTGGTCAAAAGGATTAGTGGATGGTAGAACCCATCAGATATGGCCACGTGGCATATATTATGCCTACCTTTTGATATGATGCTCGCCAATAATATATATATGGCTAGGTTAGGTGATTCTAGTTATGAAACTATGGATGAGGGTTGGTAACCTTAATTTAGTAACCACAACCCTTAGAAGGTAATTAATAAGGAAAATGAAGATAAAATATGAAAAATAATTATCTTATTCTTATAACAGCACAAAATTAATTGGATTAACCATAACAACACCCTAATGTAGTAATTGGTGTCAGTTTGTTATAGGTGGTACCATAACATCTAGGTTCAACACTTAGACTAGATGGGCTCTGCCATGGTAATGTAGCAAGAAGTTCCTAAAAAGGGGGATTTCATGATGGTTGTTAGAAATTTAACTAAATAATTTTTTAGGTGTTAAAACTCAATATAAACTAATTGCAGACCTAATTGATATGATGACTATGTTATTTATTTAAAAATTTAAAAAGATGACATATTTCACTATCATGAATAGACTGATAGTTGCGATTAATAGTTAAAACACTATTGAAACCTGTAGGCTTATATATTTCAGTTAATGGTTTGTTGATAAGCACATGCCAATGTGGATTGTTTTGTTGCATATGGTCGATTACAACAACTCTCAAAGAGCAGGACCATGGGCATAAGTTTGTTCTTTATTTAGTAGTTATATAATAAGAGTTGATATTGCTTGATATGTGATTGATTCATATGAAATATTGAGTATCATGGGCATACTAACATGGATATTTTTTCATAGTAGAGACAACCATGACAAGTCCATGAATGTAAGGTTCATGGTCATGATTCTGTTTATTTATTTATCACAACAAGTATCTAACAATGTGTGTTCTAATTGACAACACATCACAAGCAACATAAAATAGATAAACAAAGAAATGAGGATTGGAATGGTGCAAGATGGTTTTGATCAAACACAACATGAAAGTGAAGAGGTGAGAGCTAATCAAGAAGTGAGGCAATTGAATAAGGGAGTGGGGATCTCTCTCAAGATTAGATGAATATTATGAGAAGCCTAAGGGTTGAAGATATAAGTTTCAAGGCAGATCACAAGAGATTTGTGAGAGCTCAAAGGAGAAAAGTTGAGATAAATGTAGTCATATTGAAAATCCTTTCATATTTATAGAGAGATAGGGAACGTGAGATGATGACTACTCATAGAGACAGGAGGAGCCCTTGGGAGTCAAAAGAAAAAACAAATGGGGCACATGCTAGTAGGTCTAGGAAGAGGCATAGGTAGGAAAATGAATATACTATGGTGATAAATGCACCATTGATAACCCCAAGACAAAGAACAAACACTTATCTCCATCACTCTAGTAGACCATCTAGTTCTACTACTAGGAGGAACCACCAACACTCTCACCATCACCATCATCATCATCAAGAAACAAAGAAAAAATATTACATGTCTGAGGAATTCAAGAAAGCCAAGACACCCATATTTGATGGGGATATGAATAAATCATAAGGGGCAAAAGATTGGTTGCTTGGCATGAAGAAATTTTTTACAATTCACGATTATTTTAAAATATGAAAGTTATGATTTCCACCTATAGCATGAAGGGAAAAGAATACATGTGGTGGGAATATTTGAAAAGTGGCAGAGGCCTTGTTGAGAAGGAGATGACTTGGGACAAATTTGAAAATCTCTTTAGAGAGAAAAAATTGTCTAAGCATTACTATGATGGAGAAGAAAATTGTTTCTATGAACTAAAGATGGGAAAAATGGCAGATGATGAGTATATCACCAAGTTCCTGGAACTCTTGAGGTATGTGCCATATCTGAAGGATCAGAAAGCCAATATTAAAGGGTTCATTAGTGGGTTTCCTATGACATTTAGAGATAGAATTGAGTTATTGGAACCTCACACTTTGGAGAATGCCATTAAGAACTGAAACACAAACTATAAATTAAGGGTGACTGGAAGGTAAGGAACAATATTGGAAATAAGAAGAACTGGCCTAAGAAAGGTTCAAAAAAGAGTGAAGGTGAACATCTAGCCTCTGTAAATCAATTTTAGTACAAAACTAATATTGTTGCTAAGGGAATCATGTAGCATCCAACATTAGAGCGACACAAGATTGAAGGCAGAGAGAAATTAAAGTGTTGGAGATGTGATGAAAACCAATATAGGAAAACAGATTCTCCACACAAAAAAAGTGTTGGACCAAAAAATTACAGTGTCCATGAGGGTCTTGCAATGGGTGATGTAGCTCATATTTTTCCCATAATTTATGCAAGTTTAGAAAATCACCAAGAAGACCATCAGGCATCTATTATTGAGATGGAAGGTAAGGTGTGTAATCAAATTGTGTCTCTTCTAATTGATCGAGGTTCTAAGTACAACTAGGTTATCCTAGAGCTTGTTAAAAAATAGAATTTTGTCAAGGAATTTCATGAACCATGGTTGGTTCAATTGGAAACCATAAGAAAAAGAAAGATTCACCATTGGGTAATATCATGTGCATTTGACCTTAGTGGAATTCCCACCACAACTCATTTGAATATATTTCCATTAGGTGCTTACAAAATATTATTGGGCATGGATTGGTTGTACCTAGACTAGGTGAAAGTGGTTTGTTTTGAAAGGGAAATTGAATGCTTAGATGAGTAAGGAAAAAGAAGGCTTTTACACGGTAGGAGAAATCCTACTTCAGTGGATTTGATCACAACTATGCAAGCCAAATGAAATAGTATAAAGGGATCCATGTTGTTTGTAGTACAAGTATTATGTGATGTAAAGGCTGGTAGTGTTATTAAGAATGAGGAAAGTGAACCACTAGAAAGTTACCTGGTTCATCAACGCTATGTGGATGTGTTTCCAATGGAGATTCTTGCATTAGCTCCTCAGAGAGAGATACATTTCTCTATTGGGTTGGCACCTGGAGTAGCACCAACATCTAAGGAACCATATAGGATGAGTTCCCCTAAGTTAGTTGAGCCAAAATTACAATTAAAGGAGATGCTGGACAAGGGCTACCTAAGGCTAAGTGTGTCATGATGGGGAGCCCTATTTCTCTTTGTAAAGAAGAATTTTGGGGCCCTTAAATTATGCATTGACCATAGAAAATTAAATAGGGTAACCATAAAGAATAGGTGTCCATTTACAAGAGTTTATTATCACCTTAATGAGCTAAGGGGAGAAACAATCTTCTCTAAGATTGGCTTGGGGTCAGCATATCACGAAATAGCGATCAAGAAGCAGGAAATTCATAATATTATTCTCTCGACAAGATATGGACACTATGAGTTTGTAGTGGTATCCTTTTTTCTTATTAATTCCCTTGCCACAGTCATATGCTTAATGAATAATGTGTTACATCCATATTTGGACAAGTTTTTCATTTTATTTTACAATCACATATTAGTGTACCTAAAGACTAAGGAAGAGCATGAAAAGCATTTGGCTACAATACTACAGAGACTGAGGGAGCATAATCTCTATGAAAATATTAGCAAGTGTGATTTCTTCCAATCATGGATACATTATTTGGGACATATTGTCTCCAAGGAAGGGATATCAGTTGATCCAAAGAATATCAAGGCCATAATGGAGTGACCAACCACGAATACTATGTGGAATTAGGTTATTCGTAGGACTAGAAAGTTATTACAGGAGATTTATCAAAACATTCTCCAATATCGGTCATTATATCACACCCTTGTAGAGAAAAGGGAAGAAATTTGAGCAGATAACTCATTGTGTAGTAAGATTTGAGAAATTGAAACAATTTCTCACAATGCATAGCATATAATGATAAGGATTTGGTGGTATGCACAGATGCTTACAAAGAAGAGATCAATGGAGTCTTGATCTAGGAAGGAAAAGTATTATGCTATGAGTTAAGAAAATTGAATGAGAATGAGGTGAATTATGTGACTCATGATCTCGAGTTAGTTTCCATAATTCATGTGTTGAAGATGTGGAGGCATTACCTCCTCGGCATAAAATTTACACTTATGACATACCATGGTGGACTCAAGTATTTGTTTGAGAAACCGATGTTGAACACAAGATAGGCTACATGGTTGGCCATACTTAGTGAGTTTGACTTTGACATCAAGTAAATGAAAGGCGAAGAGAATAAGGTTGCTAGTGCACTTAGTAGGAGGATTCAAATGAATCACTTAGAAACCATAATCTATTATGAAACAAATCACCTAGTAGAAAGGGTCAAGAATGCAGGATAACATGATGAAAAGTATAAATAAGTGAGAGAAAATTTGATAGAAGATGATGGCGATGAGGAATACCAACTGACTGATGAAAACCTAATTAGTTTCAAAAACATAATTTATGTGCCAAATAATGATGAATTGAAGAGGATTGTAATGAGATACTTCCATTTAGAGCCATATTTAGGCCACCTATGGTATCAAAATATTCTCACAACCATTAAAAGGTTATATTATTGGCCAAATTTGAAGAAAGAAGTGGTTTATTTTGTGCCCAAATCCATAAAATATCAGGGAGTAATGGTTGAATCCCAGCATCCAATAAGATTATTGCAAACCATTCACTTTCCACAATGGAAATCAAAGTTGATCTCCATGTATTTCATCACGCGTTTTCCTAGAACCTACAGGCAACATGGCACAATTATGGTTGTTGATGACAAATTGAGCAAGGTAACTAATTTTGTAGAAATAAAGTCCACTAGCTTTGTTGGTGATGTGGTACAAAAATTCATAGAGGATATTTTGCGACCACATGGAATTCCTTAGAAAATCATTTTATATAGAGTGTTAAGCTCACTTCATGATTTTGGAAGGAACGTTTTGTGGGTTTTGGAAGGAACTTTTTGTGGGTTTTGGAAGAGAGTTGGCATTTAGTAAAACCTATCATCCACAAACATATGGAAAAATTGAGAGGAAAAATATGTTCCTCGAAGACATGTTGAGGATATATGTAATGCATCAACCCAAGAAGTGGGGGTGCTATCTTCCACTTCTATAATTTTCATAAAATAATGGATACCAAGAATATGTAAAGATGAGCCAATTTAAGGCATCATATGGGAGGAATTGTAATACTCATATCAGCTGGATTGATCTAGTGGGTAGGGTCGTTATTAGGCCTAACATTCTCAAGGAAATGGAGCAACAAATTCAAGTCATAAAAGAGAATCTAAAGGTGGAATATGATAGACAAGAAAATTATGCATATTAGCATATGGTGCATAAAGAGTTCGAAATTGGGTAACATGTTTACTTGAGGATCAAACCCAAGAAGAGTCCATTGAGGATTTGGTCACATGCCAAGTTGGCACCATGGTATTGTGGGCTTTTTGAGTTCCTCGTGATGAGGCTAATCAATAGGTACATTATAAGGGTCATAATTCCATCCTCCAACTTTAGAACTATCTCTTTCTCACATTTATTTACATTTTTTATTATATTATGCTTACTGAGAGGGGTAAAAGATGTTTTTCTATGTCATGTGACCTAATATGGTTTAATTGTAGGTAATGGATAATTTTTGAGATAATTTACATGTAGAGGCTTAGTATAGACAAAAAAGAGAGATTTTAGGACATTATCCACCTCCTTAACTCCTTCAACTAGCCCAAGATCACCACACTCTCTCTCATCATCTCAAGGTCATTGGAAGCCAAGAAAGACGAGGTCATTCACAACCAAGAAAGTGAAGCTAATGAAGATCAATATCCACCAGTCTCGAGTTATGGGAGACAAACATTACTATTTTCTAGAGAATTGATAGTAGCTACACTCTTATATAAATAAACATGTAAAATGGCTCACTAGGATTCAAGTTTTGTTTTCAGCGAGGTAGATATCGAGCTCAAGTACTCGGCACTATTTTTTTTTTTACTTTTATTTGATGTATTAGACATTGATTTAATGATAATGAGAAGTTTCTTATTGGTTCATAATTGAGTTAGTTTGAGAGTGCTAAGGCTCTTAGGTTTGGACCCAACCCTAGTGGCTTAGGTTCCCCTTTTGTATTTGTATCTTCTTTTGGTTTAGGGTGCTTATTACCTTCTTTCATTCTATTAAAAAATAACCCATCACAATCTTGTGATTGTCATCTCTACCTCATCTCTCCCATGGGAGCATGAAAATAAGAATCTACAATCCCAGTCCAAAAACACTATGTTTATGATTTCTTAGAAGAAGATTTATGTTATTCATCTTGTTTTGCATCTGCGTACTATAGCTTAGGAGTTGATTTATTGAATATGCCAGAGATTTTGGCATAGAGTACATGGCATTTAAATTCAACTCATCTTTTCCACTATTAGTTGTTTCAGTTCATCAATTATAAGAGGGTATATGCATGTGATGTTGCAAAGTTGTTTGGATCTACAGGAAAGGGGCCTTTCACCACCTCCATTTTGGGCTTCCTCACCCTCTTTTATGAATCCCAAATTTTTTCTT
The DNA here is from genome assembly GCA_000404065.3 of Pinus taeda. Lineage (NCBI taxonomy): Eukaryota > Viridiplantae > Streptophyta > Pinopsida > Pinales > Pinaceae > Pinus > Pinus taeda. Next base: position 12,167 of record APFE030625640.1, on the reverse strand, counting down.
CAAAGTTCTGTTCTTGAGATCATTCTCTCAGATCACTATGAGAAGCTCTCCTAATGCAAAACATGACTTCCAAGGGCTCTAATCTTGGCTATGGGTGTTGGCCACCTTTCATCCATTTAACACGGCTTCATTCCACCTTTCCATCCCTTCAAACCATCATTTCTACCTCCTAAACCTTCTCAACAACTTTCTTGTACCAATATAGGCCTTCCTGTAGTAATACAAGGCATTTATCGCAACCTCCCGTGCCATACTTGTGACAACTTGTTTCTCCACCTGTTTTGACCTTTGTTGTAATTTGGACTTATCTTAGAAGTTTATTGACCCCCAACTATGACTCGATGATGAAGGGCGCCACCTAGGCCACACTAAACCCTCATTTTGCTCCACTGCAAAATCGAATAGCATTAGTTTCTTTATCATAGATTTGGCCTAAATAGAACATTGATTTATATGCAAGTGTGAGCTAGATAGATGATGCATGTAAACTGGAGTTATGATTTGGTAGGTTATCCTCGTGTCTACAAATACATTTGGTATCTTGATGGTTGATTGTAAGATAATGTATTTCCCTTTCTGCAAGTAGTGTAGCTCTTATCTTTTCATGAATTCATTCAATAGCATTTACAAGTTGAAGTTAAAAAGCATTTTCCTTTTTATCTTTAGAGGTGGCTTCTAAATTGTACATTCATTAGTTAGTTTTCCTTTTAATTCAATGGGAAGAGTGGTCTTGGAGAACTATTGATTAAATGTCCTATTTGAGGGTGGTATGAGTATAATTCCATCTACTATGTCTATAGTACTCACCTCGATGTTTGTACAAGCTCTGTGTTTAGAAATAGACTTGAGGAGCCCTTGAGAGTTGTGGCACTTAGTGCAAGACAAGGGCTCACCACTCTTTGGAGCAAGCCATCTAATATTTTGGAGACACACTTAGGTTGTTGGGAACAGAAAGAAAACAAGCTTTCCAGAGGAGATGGAATGCCTTATCCCACAACATCCATATTAGAGAATATCACTCCCTTGAAAGGCTACGGAATGCATTTTGGAGGACACCCTTGTACAAGAGGAACATGGTAAGATTGAAAGTTAGGTGGATAAGGCTCAAGCTTATTCCACCCTTGGTGATAGGACTACAGGAAGGAAGAAATGAAGCAAAATAGAAAAAGAGGTGGAAACATATAGAAAAGAATGCAAGTAATGCAAGTTTTTATCTCCAAGAAGACACAACATCTAAGGAACCTTGGGATGTCAGGGATGTTACCAGGACCATAAAGGGCATGCTCATAGATGACTACGTTCTTAGAGGATGAAAAACAATTTTAGTAGGGGGTGATGACGAGGCTCATCAATGGGTACATTATAAGGGTCATAATGCCATCTATTAGCTTTAGAACTATCTCTTTCTCACATTTATTTACAATTTTTTTTTATTATGCTTCATGAGAGGGGTAAAAGATTTTTTTCTATGTCATGTGGCCTAGTATGGTTCAATTGCAGCAAATTAAGATTTTTTAAGATAATTTACATGTAGGGGAGAAGTGTAGACAATAGGGAGAGATTCTAGGAGGTTGTCGACCTCCTTAACTCCTTCAATCAACGTAATATCGCCACAGTCTCTCTCATCAGCTCGAGGTCACTGGTAGCCAAGAAAGGGAAGGTCATTGACAACCAGGAAAGTGCAATTAATGAATATAAAGATGCAACAATCTCGTCTTATGGGAGACAAACATTCATATTTTGTAGGGAGCTTCTAGTAGCCACCCTCTTGTATAAACAAACATGTAAAATAGCTCATTAGGATTCAAGTTTTGTTTTCAACTAGGTGGCTATCGAGCTCAAGTACTTGGCATTATTATTTTTTAATGTTATATGATGTATTAGACACTAATGAAATGATAATGAAAAGTTTCTTATTGATTCATCATTGAGTTAGCTCTAGAGGGTTGAGGCCCTTGAGTTTCGGCCCAACCCTAGCAACTTAGGTCCCTCTTATGTATTTATATCTTCTTTTGGTTCAGGGTTCTTATTAGTTTATTGCATTCTATTAGAAAATAACCCATCAAAATATTTTGATTGCAACCTCTACATCATCTCTCCCATGAGAGCATGAATATAAGAATCTACAATCACAGTCCAAAAATACTATGTTTATGATTTATTGGAAGAAGATTTGCATTAGTCATCTTGTTTTTCATGTGTTTACTATAGGTTAGGAGTTGATTTATCGACTAGGTCAGAGTTTTTGGCATAGAGTAGATGGAATTTAAATTCAACTCACCTTTTCCACTATTAGTTATTTCATTTTGTCAATGATAGAGGTGTATATGCATGTGATGTTGTAGGGTTGTTTAGATCTTCAAGAAAGGGGCCTTTCATCACCTCCATATTGTGATTCTTCGCTCTCTTTTATGATCCCCAAATTCTATCTTCAAAGTCGTGTTCTTGAGATCATTCTCTTAGATCACTATGAGCACCTCTCCTTGTGCAAAATAGGGCTTCCAAAGGCTCTAAGTTTGGCTATGGGCGTTGGCCACCTTTAATCCATTTACCTCAACTTTGATCCACCTTTCCATAACTTGAACCCATCATTCCTACCTGCTAAATCTTCTTGGAAACCTTCCTGTAGAATTATAGGCCTTCCTATAGAAATGTAGGGCACCTATAGTAGCATCCTATAGTGTACCTATAGTAGCATGTTTCTCCATATGTTTTGACCTTCGCTGCAATTTGGACTTAGTTTAGAAGTAGGTTGACCCCAAACTGTGACTCCATGATCAAGCGAATCACCTAGACCACTCCAAACCCAAGAGGCACCAATCATTCATTATTTATGAAATCATTAAGAAATTCAAAAATGCAACTCAAATGTGGGTTCAAAGGAGAATAGAGACACCTAAAGGTAGAAAAAGTGTACATATTAGGTCTAGTTTTCTAAAAGTAGGTAAATATAATGATGCTCTATTGGTGAGTGGAAAGGTTGTTCTTATGGGTGTGCCTCATGCCATCAAGGACCACACGAAAATACACTCACAAATGTATAGTTTCCAATGTCATAAAGGGACCAATAAACATAAAATTGGTTTGGAAATAGGGATGTAAAAGTAAAAGTGTAGAAAGAGTAAGGTTAGGTTAAAATTTTCAATAATTAAAGTATTTATTTATTTACTTATGGTGTTGATTACTATGAGGATAATAGTGGTGTTAATTTTAACAAGTGTACCTTTGGAGGGATATATCAACTTCTAAAAAATGATATTAATTTACATTTTTTTATTGAAAAATGTATAAAAGAAAGAGCCATATGAAAGTATTTGTTTTCTTTTATCCAAGTGTAATTTGAATTGATACAATATCTGTCATATAATTTTAAACATTTATATATTTTAAAACATAGATAGATAAATTTAAAGTAAAAAATTGTTCATTTAACATTAAAACTACAAAAATGATTATTAAAATATTTCAATTTAAAAAATAAACACTGTCGATTTTTTTTTTTTCCAAAGCCATGCAAAATTAAATATGAAAAAAATATAAAAAACCATATATATATATATATAGTGAAATGGGTTGTTGGGTAGTTCCTAGAACACCATGGATGGAAAGGCTCTACCATCTTTGTGAGAAATACAAACATCTAGGATGAAAATCACTTCATCTTAGAGTGTCCCGCTTACAACCACATTAAATTTAAGTTTCAAAATCTCTGTTGCAACACTAACCTTCCTAGTCTTTTAGGATGTCAAAATTATAGTGAGCTAGGAAGGTTTCTCTCCAAGCTTTTTGAGCATAGGAAAAAAATCTTAAATAAATTCATTTGATAGACCAAAGTTTGGTCTCAGTGAACCTTAACCATCGTCATCATCATAATTTCAATTACATATTAAAAAAATAAATTATATATTCATTTATGTTTTCAAATTTACAATTTAGACTTTTTGTAAAATAAATAAACATTAAAAGTTCCATTTTATTTTACTAAAAATTTAATAATATATTGATAAATTTCAATAATATTTTTACATATAAATAAAATTAAAATATTTCAATTTAGAAAAATAAACACTTGGATTTTTTTTTCAAATCCATTCAAAATTAAAATATTAATAAAATATAAAAGCATATATTTATGTTTGCGCAGTCCCTAAAACACCATGGATGGAAAGGTTCTACCATCTCTATGAGTCCCTAAAACACCATGGATGGAAAGGTTCTACCATCTCTATGAGAATACACGAATGAAAAGCACTTTCACTTTCTCTTAGAGTGCCCCGTTTAACATTAAATGTCATTTTCAAGAACTGTGTTGCAATATTGACCTTCCTAGTCTTTTAGGATGTCAAAATTATAGAGAACTCTGAACGCTTCTGTCCAAGTTTTTTTAGCATACTAAAAAAATCTTAAATTAATTCGTTTCTTTAGGTTTGAACTATAGTAATATTAACCACCACCATCATAATTTCAATTACATATTTAAAAATATAAAATTATAAATTAATTGGTTTCTTTAGATTTGATCTTTAGGAACGTTAACCACCATCATCATAATTTCAATTACATATTTAAAAATATAAAATTATATATTCATTTATGTTTTCAAATTTAGATACTTAGACTTTTGTAAAATAAATACCATAAAAAAGTTCCATTTTATTTTATGAAAAATTTAATAATATATTGATAAATTTCAATAATATTTTTACATATAATTAAAATTAAATTATTTTATAACTATTTTTTAATAATTTAAATTTATATATATTTACAACCATTATATAATATATAATATATATACTATATTATATATATATATATTATATATATATATTTAAGTGATAAAGTATATTTATTCTTTAAAATAATTTTGTTTTTCATTTTTATATATAAAAGTAAATACAATATATTTATATATATTTTTAACCCTTTTATATATTATAAAATTATATATATTTATATAAAAAATATATATATAAAAAAAACACCCTTACGGCTTTACATAAGTTCATTTTTATGTGTTACTGCATTAATTTCTTACTTTATGGTAATGATTGAGGCTAGAAATTGGTTCCTAATTAATGGGTAATTAGGAGTTCAGATATGTTAACGAAAATAAAAACTGATATGTTAATGAAAATCAACATTGTTGGAAACAGTTAAAAGAAAGAGTTACCAAGAAACAGTTTTACCATCTGCCTGAAAATGGAGATATAGATGAAAAAGAGTCAAGGGAGGAATCTGAGAGGGTGGAATAAACCAGTGGGAAACAGAAGGTAGTGGTCTGTCACTAGATCTAATCTAACTGTGAAGAAAAGAAAGTGCCCAAGGAAGTGCCCAAGGTATCTGTCTGTCAATGGATCTAATCTAACTGTGAAGAAAAGAAAGTGTTTGGGGAGAGTATGGATGTGATTGTGTGTTTGGGGAGAGTGTGCTTGGGGGGAGTCTGGATGTGGATGTGATTGCCAGGCTCTCCTTTGGGAGGAGAGATTTTCAAGAAAAAAATAAAGTGTGCTTGGCCAGAGTCTGGATGTGGATGTGATTGCCAGGCTATCCCTTTGGGAGGAGAGACTTTCAAGGAAAAAATAAAAGTATATGGTTACTAGAATTAAATAGATAAATAACATAGATTTCTTTTAAGAAATGATAATGGGTTATAGAAAATTATTTTTTTTAAGTAACAGAATGATTGAATTATTCCTTGAAAGTATATTAAAATAGAAACCATAGCTAAATTTGCATCTAAAGGAGCAAAACTAAATGTACAATAATGCATAAAGGACAATGATTATACAAGCAATATACCAAGTGTATTTCCATCTTAAACTGGAAAAGTAATCCTTTAAGAATAATCCTTTAGGTAAAACTATAACAGGAAATTCCAAACAAATAAAATAAGAAGGAGAAATCTGAGTCTAACTTACATAAAATCTCTATCTATTGTCAAAGATGTTAATCCTCTAGGTACTAACCTGTGTCTAACCTACAGAAAATCTCTATCTATTGTCAAAGATGTTAATCCTCTCGGTACTAACTATCAGAATAATCGTCTCTGTAAAACTGTAATAGGAAATTCCAAACAGATAAAATAAGGAGGAGAAAACTGAGACTGTAACAGGAAATTCCTGAACAGATAAAATAAGGAGAAACCTCAGTCTAACCTACAAAAAATCTCTATCTATTGTCCAAAATGTTACAGTAAAAGGAAACTGAAGTAAACCAATCAACCATTCCCAAAAGACAAGTAATAAAACCAAACCACATATTCATTCTTTAATAAAAGATAGAACTTAAGTTATCCAAAATACAACTAATAAAGCCAAACCACATATTCATTTTTTAATAAAGGATAGAACTTAAGTTATCCACAACAAAACCGCTCAGCAGCCTGAATGTGTCCAACCTCCGAATAAACCCAAAACCCTCGAATCCATAATTACGTCGGAATTTGTGTATTAAAAGAAATACTCGTTAAACATTGTCTCACAGAGAGCAGACAGTCTTATAATTCCGAAAAGCAAAAGGAATATCAACAACTCAAACCCTCGTGCATGCCGGCACAAGATTTAACATTTATACAGAGTCTTCCAAATGAAAAAGGAGTTTCCGGCATAAAACCTACGCCGACGCACAATTCTTCAGCAAAACGTTTAACGCATAATAATCAAACATTGTGAACCAGAGGAAGTATTTCCCAACTTGTAGAGAACAACGAAAATTATGAGTTCGCAAAACCTCAAGAGACGCGGGTATGACCACGAAAAGATCCTAGCCGCCACAATAGATTACCTGTAAGACATAAGCTATGGAGCTCAGAATCATTAGGAAGAAAGCCCGTCATATAACCCAGTAAAAACAAATGACCCAGAGAGCGGCAACAATACCTGAGCCTGGAGAGTCCAGTCCGCCTTCAGTGCAACAGGAATTATCACTTCGTCAGGTTTAGATTTAGAAATAATGAAGAACTGTAATGAGAAACCCGAAATTCATATGCTCACCTTCCCGCAACCAGTGTCGTAACCCGCTACCTCCCGCAGAACTGGAGAACCCTCGAACCATCCCTGGATGGTGAAAGCCATCTGTTAAGCACTGAACCAGGTGAGAGACTGAGGCATATGCTAGACTCAAACGGCGTACAAAACTTGAATAATACAGGGGTAAGTGTTTCTGGATACCTTCCTGCGAATGGTGGACAAATAGAGCCATAGCACATAGTAGAAGAGTTTATGGGCCGACTAAAAATTCGAAGCCCAACCTCGTTGCAGAGCGAACAAAGACCTCAACCCTCCAGCAGCAAATGGTCGGAGCTCCCATCAAACACATCATTCAAACATTATTTCCAACGGGAAACATTTTCAGAAGGTCTTGAGAGTCTGTTGAGCGCATAGAGGGATCTGCCCTGCCTCTTGAGCGCATAGACGACATTCATGGCAGTGACATTCTTGCTCCTTGCGTGCTCAGTGTAAATGACGGCGTCTCTGATGACATCCTCCAAAAGGATTTCAATACTCCTCTGGTATCTTCATAGATGAGTCCGCTAATGCGCTTAACGCCTCCTCTCCTGGCAAGACATCTGATGGCAGGCTTGATAATGCCCTGGATGTTATCCCTCACTGCCTTCCTGTACCTCTTCTCTCCTCCCTTTCCCAAACCCTTACCTCCCTTGCCGCGGCCAGACATTGTTTAGGGTTTTGTCTTCGCTACAGCTCTGCCTTGATGATTCCATCCTTCAAACATTATTATAACAAAAATTTTTTAGAAAAATTACCTCAATTCCAACCACTTTTAACCATCCAAAAAAATCTTGCACCACAGTAAAGAAAACCAAGCTACACTCAAACACCACCAACATAAGAATTGCCCGGTCTTCCTCCCACCAGTGATCAAATTTGAAGGGCAGGTCTTAATTTCATTTAGAAGGGCACACATCTAGGTCGCACTTCTATAATGAAAAGCATAAAAAAAAAAGCAATTCAATTGACAATAGTAAATTATTTTCAAATTTCCTTTTATTTTTTCACAAACAAAAAGATACTACTCTAAGATATAGCATTTTAAATTTCTTTGTTTAATTTAAAAAGATATAAAAAATTTATTTTCTTACTTCTTGATTTATAAAATTGAAATCCATATTACATTTGGTAAAAATGATGATTGACATATTGAAAAATAAAAAATAAAAATAAAAATAAAATGTTGTTAAATCTTTTCCACTTACATCTCATTATTCTCTTTTTACTCATTATTCTTCTATGTTCATTTCATTAACTAAACTTTTATGTTTAAAATAAGTTATTATGAGAGACAATTGATTGTAAATCACTTTACCCTTAACTTTATTGGCAATGAAATTGATAATCTTTCAATTTTTGTTCCCCTTAAATATCTTATATTGTGCTATTATTAAATCAATCTATGTATCACTTTTGTCTAGCTTCATGAATTAGAGTTCGGGATACATAATTCATTTGGGATACAATGTTAATGAAAGTGATAATCTTTCAATGTTTGGTCCATTTAAATCTCTTATATTGTGCTATTATTAATTCAATCAATGTATCACTTTGGTCCCCGTTCACCAATTAGACTTTGGAATATTATGTTTTAGAGCATACATTCATAGTCAACACAAATGTATGAGCAAAATTAATGGCTACTCATTTGAAATTATTATTAATTCTTATAAATTGAATAAATTAAGCTTAATTGCAACTAGGAGAATGAGGTGTTTTTGCATTTAAATTGAATTAACTAAATGTATGAATTATGTGTCTAAACTAAAATGAGTATGGAAATTTTAAAGACCAAAAATTTTCTTCAAATTGAAGATTGAAAATTTGAAGGATGGAAAGTAGAGTTCATACATTATTTGCAATAGCCACATAAATTAAATGCACATCTATATTCGAAATATCGTAAATACATCACATGCTCGAGGTCGAATCAACTGAGATTTTGGTTTTGGAAAAAAAAAAACAGCAAATTCCACTCTAATTTTGGCGAACAAAAAAGCCTGCAATTCGTAGAGGATTGTATTGCAATTTTAAGATGATCATAGTTGAGAAGATACATGGTGGTTCAGAGTCCAGACAAAATCCAACTCAGAAATTATAAAACAAACTATAAATCTCGTTGTCTGCCCCGAAAAACCATGTTCGGTCCTCATATAACATTAATGCGAGGAATGGGTGCCTAGTCTGCACCAACAGACAAAACCATCCCCAACAGCAATTACCCACACTCTATACAAACAACAATTATTCTCATCAATTTATAGTAAGCATAGAAAAGCCTCATTTGCGACAAAACCAACTTTGCAGCCTGGTTTTAATACCTAGAATGAAGTATAAAGGTAAATCAATGGTGGACATAGCTGAGGTGTACAAATCAAAAAGCAGTTACAATATCCTCTTTTACACGAAGAGTACCTAGAATGAAGTATGAAGGTAAATCAATGGTGGGCATAGCTGAGGTGTACAAATTAGAAAGTTGTTACAATATTCTCTGTTACATGAAGAATTTTTTACAGCAGAGCAGTGACATTTTGCAGAATTTGCACATATAGAATTAACCTAACCATGCTGAGACGTCATACAGTCCAAAACTGAAGCAACCAAAGTCCTGGACCATGAGCCGAAGTTGAGGCATACAGGACAATGAACCAATTCTAGGACATATTGGTATATATTCAATACATTGCAATGGAGAGGATTTCTTTCGAAAGGCTCGGGGATTGGTTTACAGTGTGAAGAAACCTATCAGAAACTCCAGAAGAGGGGCAACTTGGTCAGGTTAGATACTACAGACAGTTCCTGTTGGTGTTGTGGATGAATTTCGGGTCCCAAAAATGGACAATCCAAAACTTGAACAATTTACCATTCCAATTTCCCTGGCGTTCCAGAAATAGAACGTTTGCATTGGTTATATCGTTTGGGTTTCTATTTAACAGATTGCCGAATTGCAAAGGTCATAGCGTTATGAGATAGGTTGGTTGCGAGGTCTCATTGCGAATTATGGAGTCCCTTCGATGGTTCTTGTTTGGATTGGAATTTGGAGTATCATATATACCAACAGGCCATGTCACCTGGTGCTTATGACAATTGGACAATAATTAAGGAAATGTTGGATGTACCATTGCTATGCATTATCGGTGAATTTATTCCAGCCACAATGATAGTTTTCATTTACTATTTTGACCACAGTGTGGCATCTCAACTTGCTTAGCAAAGGAAATTCAACTTGAGGATATACCTACATTATGATCTACCTTTTTGGGATATACCTCCTTCAAATGGCGTTATTACTCAATCACCCATGCACACAAAAGGTTTAGCTACTTTGAAACAACGACTGGTCCGTGAAAGATTGGTGAATACAGCTAAGAAAAGCATTACACAAAACTCAAGCTTAGGGCAGTTGAATGGAAGCATGAACGACACTGATCAATAGATGTAAATTCCATTGGTTTACCAGCCAACTCGATAGGTTTACCTGCTTTAAACCAACAGTGCATAAATGAATTTTGGTGAAAGCTTTCGCATTTGAAATTGGGAAATTGTGCAAAGATCTCTGAAATGATCGGATATTCTTTGATTTAACATCAAATTCAAATATGAAACTCGGAAATATTGAATGATGAAGGCTGTGAACAAAAGAATGCGGAGTTTGTCTAAAATAAAATCGCATCTGGGATCACTTAAGTTTATATCGATTATAGATTTTGGATCTAAAATGGGGAGGAGTAAGTTCTTGCTCGAGATTTGAAAATATTCATAAATATGCAATCTCTATAGAGTTGAGGAGGCACTGACACTCGTTGGTGAAATGCATCGAGCCCATTTGCAACCCAATGAATTCACCTTCGCTAGCGTTCTTCCAGCCTATGCCAAGCTGGCATCTCTACAACTAGGCAGCAACTAGGATCCTCCAAAACAATCCCAAAATCTATTAAAAATCGAAAATTAGTTTGTGAACTATGCTTTCTACGCGCAGAAGCATCTAAGCAAGTAAAACTCGTTGAAAGCCTACGAGTATTGGTTCCAACTTCGAATCAATGGTGCCAATCGATGACCATTAATGTTATTGAATATTACGTTTTTTGTATGAGCATATATGTTGATGGATTTTCTAGCTATGCAATCTATTAATATAAAAATATCCAGGATTCTTCATCTATTGATAAATTCAAACTAGCTTCCAGTACCATACAATTTTATTGTCCTAATTATATTTACCCTGTGGGTTTCTACCGTGAAAAACAAAATAAAGGCTTTATTTCATATGCAGGCAGATCCAGCGAAATCAACACAGGAATCGGAAATTTGCAGATGCATCAGGAAATCACAAGCAGCGGATTTCAGTCTGATGTTGTTGTGGCTAATTCTTTATTAGACGCTTATGCAAAATGTGGGTTCATAAGAATTGCGCATGAAGTGTTTGACAAAATATCCTAACCAGATGTAATCTTTTGTACTGTCATGATAGCAGAATATTCAAAATTAGGGAATCCAAATGAGTTTCGGAAGCTCTTTTAGATACTCCATAGTGATATATATGCCTGGATGACAATGATCACATGATACGCACCATCACAGGATAGACTTGTGCTGCCCTATGTTGGAGTCATTATTGTCCAAGTCACTACTAACTAGCACATTTACTAACACTGATAACACTGATACAAGTAATTCATTGTATGAAAACATACCAGGAATTGGGAATCCGCAAACAAATAAAATCCAGGAATGCGTTCCTCTCCAAGCTTGATAGGTGTTTGCTGAATCTCCTCTCCAGCTTAAATCATTGTCAAACGGCTCTCAATTGAAACTACAAAATGAAATCGTATCAAAGGGTAATTGTGAAATAATAATAATTAATAAAAACTTGAACCATATGCATAATTAAAAAAAACAACTCAAAAAGAAACTGTTGTTTTTTAAATGGTAGCAACTTAGAAACTGCCAAATGTGTATGAAAAGGTAATTTTGGCATAATAAATAATAAAAACTCAATTAGTAAAAACAACTCAGAAAGAAAGAAACTGTTATTTTTGAAATGAAAGTTTCTCAAAATTTAAGTTTTAACACGAAGGAAATCTCCAAATTCAACATTTTTAAAATTTTAATTCTAAAAAAAATGAAATTTAAAAAAAGGGTTAGCACTTCTTAAAA
>APFE030625630.1:1942-13803 GCA_000404065.3 Pinus taeda | reverse complement strand
CGCTCAGGCCTGTGGTAGACCCTGTTCAGTGGGAGATCTACGAGATCGATTCTAGTGGTGAAAGAAGATGGCGAGCAGTGGAAAGATAGAGATCGAGAAATTTAATGGTCAGAGTTTTGAGTTGTGGAAATTCAATATGGAGGAGCTGTTGGTGGATAAAGTGTTGGCATTATGATGCATGTGTTGTACTTGATGGCAACCCTCTCATAGAAGATCATCTCACTTGTATACATCCAGATGAATCTACAGAAGAAATATCAGATGTGACAGAGTGCATGGGTTACCGGACAACAAAAAGGGATCAGATGACAGTTCACAAGTAAGCTTTGCCATCAAGTCCAAAGGGGGAGATTGTTGGCATTATGGCTAAAGTGTTGTACTTGATGGCAACACCCATGGCATGGCTCTCAATATGTTGAGAATTAAAAAGTTTATTCATGTGGAGAAAAGTTCACGGAATTTTATGCAAAGAAAAGTTTATTTCATGTGGGAAAACTTACCTTTGGTCCATGGTAGTTAGTCCTTGGAATTTGAACCTATGGAGAAAAGCTTATTTCATGTGGGAAAACTTACCTTTGGTCCATGGTAGTTAGTCCTTGGAATTTGAACCTATGGAGAAAAGTTTATTTCATGTGGGAAAACTTACCTTTGGTCCATGGTAGTTTGTCCTTGGAATTTGAACATATGGTTTTTGGACCATGGGATCTCGACAGACATGGTTGGTTCATGGTATTAGTCCCACAGTTTTTGATCCTATGGTTTTGGCCCATGGTATTGTTTTATATTATTATTATTATTGTGCCCCATGATCCATGATTTTAGGAAGAGCTTGCCTATATAAGAGGAAGGAGATCAGTTGGCTAGTGTATGCTTTTGTGTTGAATATCTTAAGATCTGAAATATTGGGTTATTGTTTGAAAAGCTCAATCTATATGAAAGTGAAGTGGAAACCGAATCTGTGAAGGGTGATCTCTCGAGCGCCGCAGCTGCGGAAGTGCGGAGGTGCCACAGGAGACGTCACAGAGGCGCCACAGAAGGCGCAGTGCGGAGGCGCCACAAAAGGCGCAGTGCGGAGACGCCACAGAAGGCGCAGTGCGGAGACGCCACAGAGGCACCACGGAGGCACCACAGAAGGTGTAGTTTGAAGGCGCCACAGAAGACGCAGTGCGGAGATGCCACAGAGGTGCCATAGAAGGCGCAGTGCGGAGACGCCACAGAAGGCGCAGGCGCCACAGAAGACGCAGTGCGGAGACGCCACAGGAGACGCCACAGAAGGCGCAGTGCGAAGGCGCCACAGAAGGTGCAATGCGAAGGCGCCACAGAAGGCGCAATGCGGAGACGCCACAGGAGACGCCACAGAAGGCGCAGTGTGGAGACGCCACAGGAGACGCCACAGAAGGCGCAGTGCGGAGACGCCACAGGAGACGCCACAGAAGGCGCAATGAGGAGACGCCACACGAGACGCCACAGAAGGCGCATTGCGGAGGCGCCATAGAAGGCGTAGTGCGAAGGCGCCACAGAAGGCGCAGTGCGGAGATGCCAAAAGAGACGCCACAGAAGGCGCAGTGCGGAGGCGCCACAGGAGACGCCACAGAGGCGCCACATAAGGCGCAGTGCGAAGACACCACAGAGGCGCTACAGAAGGCGCAGTGCAGAGACGCCATAGAGGCGCCATGGAAGGCGCAGTGTAGAGACGCCACAGAAGGCGCAATGCGGAAGATGCCACAGAGGCGCCACAGAAGCCGCAGTGCGGAGACGCCACGGAGGCGACACAAAAGGCGCAGCTGCGGAGGTGCGCAGTGCCACAGAAGGCGCAACTGCGGAGGTGCGCGGCGCCACAGAAGGCGCAGCTGCGGAGGTGCGCGGCGCCACAGAAGGTGATGTGCGTAGCGACGCAGGCCAGAGAAAAGGAAATTGCGTATATGTCTTAAGATCTTTTGTTGATTTATTTTTTGTTGATAAGGTGTTCTGGGTTTAGTTTACTGTTATTGTGGATCTGGTTATCTGGGTGACTTACTTGTACTTGATGATCATTTGATCTTTATGGATCCAGTATGAAAATTGGATGAAACATGGCCTTTCAGATGATGTGTTGTGCTTAAGTGTATCCAGTATGAAAATTGGTGAAACGTTGTACCTGGAGGAGAGAAGATTGTAGGACGGTGCCTACGTACTAGTACTTAAGCTAGTACAAAAGCAAAGGAGAATCTTTGGAGCATTGTAGCAGGTAGCAGCCTGCATACTAGTAAATGGATCGGCTAGTACAAGAGCAAAGGGGGTTGTAGCTCCCGTACTGGTATAAGACTGCACCAGAACAAATATTGTAAAAGGATTTTCTTATTAAGAAGAAGATTGAGATGACTTGCAGCAGGTGGTTTTCTCCCGCATTGGGTTTCCACCTTATATCACGGTGTTCATGTGTGTGCCTTATGTGTGATGTTCTATTCTATGTTACTGCATCTGTTAACTGATAATATGGTTGATAATGTTCTAATGCACTCATTGAAGATCAATTAACTTAATCATAAGAAGTTGTGGAAGTAGCATATATGAATCAGAGTTTGGAAATGAAAAGTTTTATTAATGTGATAATACTGATTCACCCCCCCCTCTCAGTATTATTTCCAACACTTAGGTTGTTTAATATGTAGAATTCAAGTATCTCAAAGGTTTTTCATGGGGCTGAACATATTTATGCATTAAAAAATGTATTTTAAATAATAATAAATCACAACCTTGCTTGAAATTGTATCTCCATATTCCAATGAAAAATGTCATTTCGTTTATAAGTTAGATTGTGCTTATTTGTTCTTGGTTTTTTATTATAGCCTACATTACTTTTTAATTTAAAGAATATCTTATTTTTATTTTAAAAGGTATACATGTCAAATCAAGGTTGAGCATGGAAAGAATTACATATCTCTTTCACACTGAGCTATAGAATACACCTCTCGAAGAAATGTTATTTACTTTTCCATTCTAACATTTGGTTTGTATAACACAGTGGACAAGATTTTATATTTAGCAATGAATGAAATGTAACTACAATGTGGATCCAAACCTTTAGAATTAGAAAAACGCCATTTCATTTATACATTAGACTGCTCCTATTTGTTTCTATTTTTGTATTATAGCCAACACTACTTTTTTATTTAGATAATATTTTATTTTTATTTTAAAAGGGACACATGTCAACTTGAGGTTGAACATGGAAAGAATTACACATTTCCTTCATACTAAGCAATAGAATGCGTCTATGAGAACAATGTTATTTACTTTTCCATTCTAACATTTTATTTGTATAACATAATGCACAAGATTTGTTATTTAACAATGAATAAAATGTAACTACAATGTGGATCCAGGTCCTTTATGTTAGTTTTTTATGGATATGGTAGCATCAGACAAGTGTTATAGTCTCAAATGATGCTAAGAGGCTAAGGAACATGAGATCTCCAAAATCCATAAAAGGTTTCACAAGATAATTGTGTGAAACACCTTAATTGAATTAATTTGGCATAATTAAAATATTTCCTAAGTCTGAGTTAGGAAAAGTTGTAAATTAATTTTAATTAATTAAGGGTGTTTGAGATTTCTCTAAAGAATTCTATTGATAAAGTCCAACTGATCTTAGTCATCAATATAGATTTAATCATGGCCGTTGAGACTACAACAAGAGATTATAAGAGCAGGTCGAAGGGCTTAGAGATATCATCAGTGTGATTAATTGTGAATGGTAGTTCGACTCACCCAGTTTGCAGTATTCAGTGAGGGCACAGTTTGATCCATAAGGAAGAGCATTGGAGAGAGGGAGAAGTAGATATTTGGGAGAAGATCTACGGAGGATATTTTCCTCTGTTTCCAAAAGAGGGTTTGTCCATTTTTCGAAGGTTAGATTAATGCATGGAAGGCTAATAAAATTCACTCTACAGGTAGAGGGGGGATAAACAACCTAATTAGAGGCAGATGCAAGGTTGTGAGAATTGCATAGAGCTAGCATTGTGTATTGCGGGCAACAATGTGAGTTGCAAGTGTGGGGTGCGAGCAGGCCAGAGGAGGCCAAGCTTATTTGAAAAGGAGATTTGGGATCTCCAGTATATTTTTCCAGTGTATTACTGGAGGTTTTCTAGCCAGGAAACCAATTGTAATAATTATCAAATGTTGCATCATAAAATAAATCCCCATTTGTTTCTCTGGTTTCCCCTTTAGGGTTTTTATAGGGACTTTTAGTCCAAAATAATGATGTCAATTTTATTATGTGTGTGTGTGTGCATCTATTTCTCGACTCCTATTTTATTTCCATGGTTGTAATTTTTCGTAAAGAATTGCAGTGTGGATTATTCGTTACTGGTTGTTAATAATATAGCAAAATATGAACAAATTGTTAAGTTAGAAGAATAATACTCAGTTGTTGCAGTTTGAGGAATTTTCACATGTTACCATAGCATTGAAGATCAGATCAAAGGCTAAGAAGTGAAAGGAAGAGATATCCTGTAGTTTTAGAGGGATATCTAAAGCACTGTTTCTAAATCTACGCAGGGCATCCAAGAAATGCAAGTAACAGAGAGGCATAAATTGATTTGTAGTTCAGGGTGAAGGAAGAGCTCAATTTTGGCTCAAACATGTAGCAACAGGCAATGGAATTGCCAGAGAGAGGGTTCTGGTGAGCATATTGTTATACTAGAAAATACCTCCTCATCAACTCAGAGGAGAAGAACAATTTTTTACTAGAATAAACCCTTATTATAGGCCTTTTTACCACTATAACACACCTTGAAAACCTTGAACAGAGGGTGTTAATGTTGGCCACAAACCAACAACCCATGTTACCCTAGCCAGAAATGATTTGTATCTCAATGAAGGTCATGTTACCCAAATTTCAAGAGCTCATGAGAAAAAATCATGAGTTAACTCAATGTGACTTCGTTGTTTACTCAAAGCTGACTCCAAAAATCTAGAAGATATCACGTCAATTTGATTTATCGATGTTTCCTACCCTAACCAAGACTACTAGACTAGGAGAAATCAATAAAATGGAGGAAACATCCTTCAAGCTTTGGCTTTTACCCAAATTAAATTAGTGAAGAAATTGGTAAAAGCTCTGAGCCTCCCATTGCTTATATATTGGAGACTAGGTCATTGTAATTAGCATCAGAATTCATGCACTGTTATGCTGTCAAGAGATTGTTAGGTAAACTTGACTCGGGATAGAGTCAAAGTTGACCAAGTTAAACAGTGATGGTTTTGGGGCACATGGTATTGTGCACCCATAGTATTATGCCCGTGGTATTATATGTAATGGAGCTTATAAAAGGCTGGAAGGACTTCATTGTAATGCAAGCCAGGGAAGTGAGTGGTGAAGGCTCACTTGGTCGGGTTGGCTAGGGTTTTAGCCAAGGATAATGAAATTTCATTATGGTTGGGTTTTTCCCCGGATTTGGGGTTTTCTCGGATAAACATGTGTGTTTATGTGATTATGGTTGTTGCTAGTTATCTTTATATTTATTCCTTTCGGTAATTATTTATGTTATACAGTCAATTTATTAACAATTGGTATCAGAGCCATTTTAGGTTTGGAGGGACACTTCTATTGCCAAGGATTATTGAGTTGGAAAAGGGAGCTAGATCTGGTAAGATCTGGTGTAGATATAAAATTGAGACAAAGATTGCGCAGGGTAAATATATGGACTGTGAAATAAAAATAAAAGGGAGGAAATTGGCGTGAATAATGTCCAGATCGGTATATTTAACCATCTCAGAGAAGTAGAGCAGTCGGTTGGTTCATAAATTTTTTCCATGGAAGAAACCCTTGGGAATTTCTCTTGGAACCTGTTTTGTTTTTCATGCAACGTTTATTTGTTTGGACAAAAAATGAGCAGAAGCTTGTTGGTCGTTTGATTCGTTGATTCTTCTTTGATATTTTTTATGAGTAGTGATTTTTCTACTCCTCCTAGGCCTCATAATGCTTATAAGAAAAAACTTCGAGAGCGTTTAGCAAGGTTGTTGCCGTTCTCAAAGTTGACAGAGCCGGTAAGCTTGAAGTGATTTGCTGTGTATAATAGACTTTCTGAGAAAAAAAAATGATGTCCATGCAAGTGAAGGAGAATCAATAGGCGGTCCAGGTTGAAATCCACGGAGAGGAAGTCGAAACACAAGCACTCCAGGTCGAGGTTGCCCTATGAAAGCAAGAAGAAAAGAGTGACCCTTCAAGTGAACAAGTCATTAAATAGGTTGGAGTCTCCGTTGGAGGTGGTGTAAAGGCTTTCCTTGTAGAACGTTGTGCTAGTTTTCAACATGAGTCCATGTTGTATGTGCCATGTGGTTAAGTAGCTCCTGTGCAGGCTCGGGATCATCCCTTGGGCACCGTCCTTCTCCACCTAATCTTCCTAGCAAAAAATAAATTAATTAATATAGTCAAAATGGGTCAGAATAGAGAGGATGGGTCAGAATAGTAGCAAAAAATAAATTAATTAATGAAGTCAAAATTATTGCATGCAAATGGGCATACTACTATAAGACCTGGTAAGGCATGTGTACCCCTAGGTAATCATCGGTAAAGTTTGGGCTAGACCTAGGTGATAGGGGGATGTCAAGTTAATAATACCCCAGGTAAAAACTTTGAGGGGGGTACGGGCTAGAGTGAGAGGGGTTGTCTCACATAGCAAGTTTTCCTGGAGTTAGTCGAGGAACCCCAAGTCAAGTTTAAGGGGAGAATTGTTAGGTAAACTTGACTCGGGATAGAGTCAAAGTTGACTAGGTTAAACAATGATGGTTTTGGGGCACATGGTATTGTGCACCCATAGTATTTTGCACATGGTATTATATGTAATGGATCTTATAAAAGGCTGGAAGGAATTCATTGTAATGCAGGCCAGGGAAGTGAGCGGTGAAGGCTCACTTGGTCGGATTGGCAAGGATTTTGGCCAAGGATTATGAAATTTCATTATGGTTGGGTTTTTCCCCAGATTTGGGGTTTTCCCAGATAAACATGTGTGTTTATGTGATTATGGTTGTTGCTGGTTATTTTTATATTTATTCCTTTCGGTAATTATTTATGTTATACAGTCAATTTCTTATTATGTTATCACGTCAATCTCATTTATCGATGTTGCCTAACCTAACCATGACTACTAGACTGGGAGAAATCAATAAAGTGGAGGAAACATCCTTCAGCGTTTGGATTTTGCCCAAATTAAATTAGTGAAGAAATTGGTAAAAGCTTTGAGCCTCCCATTGTCTATATATTGGAGACTAGGTCATTGTAATTAGTATCAAAATTCATGCACTGTTATGCTGTCAAGAGATCGTCTAAGAGAGAGAGGTTGAAGAGTTAGGAGTTGGAGGAGGTTATGTTGCACCCATATATGGTTGTAATCTTTCCTCACTAAATATATAGATTTACTGTTGTTTTGTCCATATCATTGTATTAAGCTTATGTTGCTTATGTTATTTTGTAATGATTTGGATTATGATCATTGTTGATGTATTTAACAATATCATGTTTCTTACTTACTAGCGTTTTGGATTGGTGAAGTTTATATGCTGTGAAGATCACATTTGTCTGCCTTGTGTGTAGGTTTTGTCTTTAGAACTTGTTGAGGATCCTTTCTGAACCACACTGACTGTTCCAGCTGAGTTGTGCATAAGGACAAGTAGGTTATAATTCACCTCTTCTTTTTCAATTTCAATCTAATGTTTTCTTTATCAAATGCATCTACCTTTATTGCAGTAGATCTCTTAATTCATTTGCCTTAGGTTCCGGGAAACTTTTGAGGGTTTTCTAATTTGTACACCTAAGCTAAATTTCCTATAGTAGAATTGGTAACTCCATTGGGGATCGTTTCAGATTCCCAGTTTTGATTATACCTCCTAGATCCTGAATCTATGCACTTATTTGGTCTTGTCGCATTTGAATTCTTGTCATTTGTGTGTTTTTCTACTAGTATTACTGGTCCGAGACTCTGTTCTGACATGGATTTTTCTTTTTTTGCAAGAAAAACCTTAGTAACACACCCTACTAGTGCTTTCTAGTGCGTGTTAACACATGTTTCTCTTCTATGTGGTGCATTACCCTAGTTGTCAATGCCCTTTGTAGTCTAGAAACCCACATTAGAGCCCTGAAAACTTTGCTTTATGCCTAGTTAGTGGATTTCATTGTTTTTGGTTTGCTTGTTTGCTAGTCCTTAGGTCTATGCTGTCTGAAACTTTGATTCTTTTGGTGGCTTATATGCATTTTTATTTCAAAAGTGTAGCTTAATTTGAAAATCAAAAAAATTTACTTTGTGTCAATTTGGTTTATTTCAATCAGCTGAAAAGTGAGCTTGTTGTTTTGAGTTTGAATGTTTGCATGTGCTGTGAAATATTAGAAGTTTATTTAGGTCTATTTCATTTGGAAAAGGCGTTATTACTCTCTCCTTGTAGAAACTTTTTCTCGTCAAATTCAATTGCAAAGGATTTTCCTACATGGTTTGAGTCAGGTCTCACTAACATCATACGTCCACACCCTTAAAAAGACACCAATAAAGTTCCTTTAAAAGAAACTATGTAATAAAATCAATCAATAACTCTTTGTTTAAGGAAAACACACATTAGCTTAAGTTAGGGCCTTGGGTTAGGCTATGAAAGTCAACTCCCCAAGGTTGTAAAACTAAACTAGTGTCATTAAAGAGAGGAAATCCTACTCCACTCAAATCATCCGAGACCACTCCTCTAACATGGGAGTTAAATGTGAGACAACATCATAGTGTGAAAGAAGGTAGACCACCTTCGATTGCATTTTGGTGGGTATTTTGTGTACTGGGGATCCTTTCGAGGATATCATAGTTGAGTTGGGGACTTAGGTATCATGTACACACAACATACTATTGACAAGTGTGTCCCCCCATGTGGTGTCTGTAATTTGACGTGAACTTAGTGACCATATTCCTGGGGACTTCTGGAAGGTGACTGGAGTGGGTTGCCCCAGTACCTAGATAGATGAACCTACATCGTCTTTGGTTTTTTGGGAGGGTGTTCGTCTTCACGAGAGTACATGGCCCCTTCTTACTGAGGTTTTGGAAAAACTTAATAGTAATCATAACTATCTCATTTTGGCTAACTTTTTCTTGTATTCCTTCGATACTGGATTCCATATACAACTATTTGTGACTATCAGACAAAGTTCGATTGCTTGTTGATCTTGTAGAGTTTTTGTTTGTTTAAGAGTGTGTTGGTTTGGTTACTGAGATGATATAAGAACAATACTTAATAAAAAATTTGAAAAAACTATATCAATCACTGGACCCCGGCGTCAGTGTCGACGACTGTAGGGTCTTCCTCCACTCTCTATGGAGGAATTTCTAGTGAATCAAATTCTCCTTTTACTCAAGGGAATCGGTCTCTAGTTTCTAATTCTGAATCATTACATACTAACTCAAAGTCAAATTTGTCGGAGGACCCTTTCATTAAGGTCTTGTACCCTCATATAATCTTCCACTTACAGATTCTCTTGGGACTTTTTTACTTTAGATAACACCTTTACCTATTGTTTATTTGTCAGTTTCCACCTCAAACACCCTTATGACTATCAGTGAGTCATGGTCTTTTCTGGACACTTTTGGTCCATTTCCACATGTCCCATATGTTTCAGTTTCTATACCATTTGTCAATTATCCCACTGTCCCAATTATGTCCAATCCAAGAACCTTAGTTGTGCTAATATGGGTGGCAGATTGCAATTTTTGCCTCCTACCAACCCTTCTTCTACTGTGTCGGCCCCTGGACCGTCGACTCACACCCTTTTGGGTGTGGACAATTTTCTAACCTTCAACAATCCTTCTAGTTGGAATCCACTTCTAAGTTCAACCCCACATCCACCACAGGGTGGGGATCATGTTTCTAGTACTTATCCCATAGCTGGGGCATTACTGCACCCACGTAACCCATGGTCCAACAGGGTCTTTCTTTGATTGATTCTATTCTTGTTTTTGGTTATCATGTTTATAATGTTAGTCACATTATCATAAAAGGTGGTAGTCCTACACTTAACCCAACTTTTGTGGCAAGCGGTGCCCTATATCCTAGGCATGTTTCATCTCCTTGAGGCCTTCTAACTCAATCGTAAAATCTTGTTGGAGGAAACCTTTATTTTTGGGGTAACCAATTTACTGGTAACATCCCTCAGGATGAGGGTATGCCATACGACCCGCCACTTTACACAAATCCACCTCCACAACCAGGGAATTACTATCCGTCTGCACCTATGTACCCTTTCAGAAACTAGTTGATGGATGGACCTTCTGGTCCTTCAAGTCACCTTAGTTTACCCTGGTCACATTCAATGACGCCTACTCCATTGTGATTTTTTGATCTAGGAGGATCCATCAATTCAATTGCACAAGTGTTTAAAGTGTCGTAATCAGTATTCTTGGGTGTTGTTCAGTATCGACAATGTTGGTTATGATCAAGTTGTTCTGGTAATTTTCATAGTTTTCATGGCATTCAATGGAGATGGTTTAGCACCTAGTTGTCGACTTGAGTTTATCAACAGTTACCCAAGGTTTTGTCGATGACACGTGTTTTGTCGTTTGACTTTGCAGGTTTGATGTGTCAACATCAGTGTCGTCAGTGGCATAGATTCATCGTCCAAGTTGTCGTTGCAAAGGTAACTAGAGTCAATGATGTGCGTGGGTTATCATCATGGCAGAGGATCGATATTGTCATTTGTTAACGATTAGCATGGGTTTATTGTCATCATGTGACAAATTTCGCGAACGTCGCATTGTGACAAAATTGTACATATGGGTTTTAAAAATAAATCCTAATCTATGTATTAATCCTATGCTACCCTAAGCCTAAGTTCTACAAACGCTAATCCTATGCTAAACACCATCCCCTAAGCTACAACCATGCATCAATTCTATGCCTAAACCATACATTAAATACATAAACCTAAAGTCCAAACCCCTTTATATACACCTTAAAAAGCAAAACCCTATGATCAAAACCTATTTCATTAAACCCTATGTCCTAACACTCACCATATAGCTCTCAGCCTATTTTCAATGTTTAAATATTGTAAATAAACAAAAACAATTAAAAGAAAACACAGTCTAATCGTGCGGGGTCTCTAAACCAAAGCGAGATCATGTGATCAGAGTTTTGGGAGTAAACCGTGCGGGTTATGAGAGTTAAAAACTTAGTTGTCTAGCATGTGAGTGGAGGCCAGAGAAACTGCGGTTATCTAAACTGTCAGCGCTAACCGCATTGGGAAAGACTAACATGTGAACGCGCATGAAAGTCGCGTGGGTAAGGAAGACCTCTAGCTCGAAAACTATCAGCGGAAATCTGCGATGTGAACAGGGATGTTACTGCGCCGTTAGGGGATAACCGCCATGTGTCTGACAACGGTTAGACCCCCACTATTTACATGCGGACAGTTAAACAAATCCCGCTTGGTCAGCAAACCATATGTGGTTTTTCTCAGACTTTGGTTATTTTGGGTTTTTAAAATAAAAATTAAATCTTATATGGTGAATGTCACTATGTGACATTAAACAAACTCAACCATAAACCCTAAGTTGTACCTTCAAGTCAGCTCATTAATTCTAAAGATGGACAACAGGAGGTTTCAATGTACTTACAGTCCTTTAAGAGGCAGTTTTTCCCATGGAGGAAAGGAGAGTGGTTTGTTGGAAATAATACTGAGAGGGGGGGTGAATCAATATTATGTTGTGTGTGGAGCATGATTGTTCAGAGGTCTTTGTTTCAGCCGGATGTATACCCCAGGAAGTTTTGTACACCCCTCCACGCGGGGGGGCCGATCCCCCCTGGCTGGGGGGTCCGGGGGCCAGCGGTCCCCCGGCGGGGGCTCGGGGGCAGCG
>APFE030625628.1:1278-11696 GCA_000404065.3 Pinus taeda | reverse complement strand
GGTTCAGGGTGGCGGTCATGAAGGAATGAAGCATGAATGTATTGTAGTGGGTCAGACACAGGTGAATTGTCTGAATGACTTCTCTTGAACATGTCGGCGACACTGACGATGGATTGGTAGCGTTAACCCCAAAGATGGATGGCGTGACGGACCAATGGTGAAGACCAGTGAACAGAACAACCCAACCCGGCATGGATGCGGAAGGAAAGTGTCATGTTGAAGAGCTGCTTGCTACCAATAAAGTTTCTTCTTGTTTTCTTCCCAATTTTCCCCAGTCATTGTTGACAAGTACCTCTTTATTTTTGTCAATCTTGAGGAGGATAACATATGCTTGTTCTATAATCCACCCTTTGGGTGAACCTATCGCTATATTTTAGTGAGCCTAGCGACAGTGAAGCTCGTTCTCGTCCTATTGGATGAGTTTGTCACTATTTAGTTTTAACGAGTTTAACGACAAAGATAACTCAGTCTCTTTCAGTTTTAGAGAGTCTGAAAGAAACGGAAAGAAGACTCTGAAGATTCTTTTTCATTGTGTAATCCCTTAAGTCCGAAAAAGCGTAAAATAATACAAAAGGGATGAATATTTGATAGTTTTAACGAGCTGAACAAGACAAGCGCTCGATCTTTTTGTGTAATAATCCCTCAGGTACAAAAATATTAAAATCTAGAGGAGGGATAGCACTTCTGATGCCTTTTAACGAGCCGGAGAGGCCAATCGCTCGGCAATCTTTTCATATTTTACGAGTCAGGTGAAAAGAGCTTAAAGAAGACTCGTTTTCGAGGAACGAGTGATGGTTTTGGGTAGCAGCTGATTCCATGTAAGATTTGGAATTTTCCAATCATGGAAGTGTTACAAGGATGGCTAGCAGAATCACTCTTCGCAGATGTTCCACGAAGGGGTAAACAATCATATGGGGGTGAATGATCGGCTAAAAATAGAGTGGAAGTGATGGCGAGAACACGACCAAGGCTCAAAAGCTAGCGATAAGGCATTGACGATGGTTATTTACCTGTTCATTTTTTAATGAGCTTAAATGCAGGGAGAAACACTTGCTCATGACTTATGTTTATTTTTTAACGAGCTTGAACTATGTGCTAAAACTGCTCGTGGAGAGTTTATTTTTTAACGAGCTTGAACTCTACGACAACATTTCTCGCCATGATGGTCATTTATTTTTTGATTTACCCTTGACATTTTGTCCTTTCAAAGATTCTACTACCTGTTCATTTGCTCCATCAAACCGATTAGAAATGAAAACATATGCATGATAAATGAGTTAAAACACTAATATTTTACTTGAACTACGTGCATAGTAAATTAAAAGTGACTTTTACCTCTCATTTTACCATTTCATTTGAATTTGGTTTGTTGGAGCTCTGGAGGTGCTTTTCCCCTCTGATTTTCACCAGCATATTTCGGGAGATTATGTGGACGATTCTCGACGTCGTTCGGACCAGGTAGGAGCTAAACTTGTGCTCTTTCATAACATGCCTTTCAATTTGGATTTTGAGCTCATTTCCCTATTCTACTAAGCCACTGGGGTTTGAAGAACTCGCCCTAGGATCATCGCACCCTTCCTTAGTCGAAAGGTGCAATGCATACTGATGTCTCCACTGACTAGTCAGTATGCATCGCTCCTAGAACACTTGCTGGGGTGCAATGGGCGCAGGGAGGAAAATTTTTGCATAGTTTCCTCATGAAATTTTTGCCTGTTTTCACTAAATGAAGATCCTGACTCTTCCCTTGTTTGTTTTTTAGAGATTCATCAAAGGAAAATGGTTGTCACATGGCGAGAATGCGAGCATGAAGAAGAGGACGTTGTTGCTTTACATGATCCAGGAACAATAGCTACATTACGGAACTATGGCTTGCTGAAGTTTTTCCGTATCTCGAGCATGAGGCAACAAATTAGTTTGTTGCAGTATTTCCTCAATGCCTGGGATCCTATCAACTAGGTATTCCAGATTAGGGGCAAATTGATCCCCTTGATAGTGGTGGACATCTATTTTCTAACCGACTTATCGAGGCATGGTGCCCCTCTCTCTTTATCGGGTTTCGCCCATGGGGGTGAATCTGTAAGGGAGTACATTCACTGGAATTGCAGAGAGGTTTCTCAGCTGAGTGTGGATGGCAAGATCAACATCCGAGACGTCACTGACTAGCCCTTGCGACCATCCTATTTACTTTTGCTAGACTGGCTGGTAGTTTTGCTCTTCATATAGCCAACAGATCTTATATGCAGTATGCTTTGGAATGCCTTGAACCGAAGGTGTTCAATTGGTGTGATGCAGTACTTTCTGTGATGAAGGCACAATTGACCAAGGTGAAGAGCGACAGATCCAAGAACTTTGGTTATGGTTCTATTTTGACTGCTTTCAACTTGGAGCGAATCCCACTGATGCATCCACAGTATATATCACTTGGTCTACCTCCACCGACCGAACCACGGATGCAGAGATGGGTCGATCTCATGTCTTGGCATGCTGGCCAGCCTCAGATTTATTTTTTTGAGACCTTCTTTGAGTGGTTTTCCTGTCAGGAGATGGCCTATGCCAGGTTCCCATATGCTGGTATGGACTTCCGAGGTGATCCGGATTTGGTGTTGTCGGCTGGAGAGCAGTGGGGTGTCATGGGTAATTTTCTTCTGACCATATCTTTGTTCATTGTTGTTTATAATGTTCTTATATTCTTATGATCAATACTAATCAACACTCATGCGTTCATGTAGATGTTGGCCAATTCCACTAGTTTAAGCGACATTTTACCGGAGTGCTGAGTTGGTGGACTAAGTTTTTACGCATGATTGCATAGGCGGTGACTTGTTATCACCAACATCATTAGGCTAGGGTGCCCCCTTAGCATTTTTGAGTTTTGGGTCATTTGACCAATTTTGTCTTGGTTACAGAACATTATGTACAGACTATAAATAGTTATGGAATATATTTTTGATTTTCGGAGCTTTATTTTGGTTCAGTTACATGATCCTGCTGCATATATTGATGTGATGCTTCTTTTTATACATGTCGCAAATGTCTATCTAACACATAATTTTCCAATGAGTTTGTTAATGTGTTTAAACTTCTGGAAATATGTTGATATTGGATGAAATCAAACTGTCTTTCCAAAATTTTGACCCTTAGGAACATGCGATAGATAGCTGGATTTCGTACAACATAGATGCTGGTGAGTTGTAGAATGACGAGCTGTGAGTCTAGCCTAACGACAAGTCGGCATATACCATGTGTGATGGCATCAGAAAGGAGTTCTATTAATGCGCTGTACTCAGCGATATTGTTCGTAGACCGACCAATACGTACTCCTCCGAAACTTACTAACTCGCCGTTGGGATTGAAAATGGCCCATGCCACAGAAGACAGATTCTGCGAGCTACGACTTGCTCCATCGGCATATCCAATGAATGATTCTAGTAGGTTTGACATCTACAATGAATTCAAAAAGTGGATTACTTAACCAAATTAAATGCTCTTGGCGAAAACAAAAATGTAACAAAAGCACGAGGACTACTATGCGAGATCAAGCATAGTAGCGCTTGAGGTACAACCCGTTGCGAGGTTGCGCCAGTGGAAACCCATCATAGTCCATCAACTCGTAGGCTCCTTTTTCTAACACTCATTTAACAATATAGGGACCCATCCATAATGATTTGAATTTCCTTGCTCCCAATTTATCGAATTCCTGGTCATAAAGTAAAACCAGGTCACCCTCTGAGAAGACGTGAGGTTTGACATTCTTGTCAAACTGTGCTTTAACTCGTTTCTTATGAGCCTCATTAGCTGAAGCTGCATCACGACGGGTTTCATCCAAATGGACTAATTCCAAGAAACAAGCCTCTTCTTATGAGGTTCTAGGGAGAAGGTCGACTGCGAGTTTGAGGGACGAGATTTCACATTGAACCGATAAGATTGCTTCGAGACCATACAACAATTGGAAAGGTGTGAATCCGGTTGCATTTCTTATTGATGTTTGCTATGCCCACAAGGCCAAGTACAGGAGTAGGTGCCAATCCCGTTTGTGGACTTTGATCATCCTTTGCAGCATGCGTTTTAGGACTTTGTTGATTGCTTCAACTTGTCTGTTAGCTTGCAGATAGTACGGAGTAGAGCTGTCATGGGACAGTTCTAATTTGGTAGCCAACTCAACCATCATGTGATTGTGAAAATGTGATCCATGATCTGTGACTATGGCCTATGGAACGCCGAATCGGGAGACTACGTGATTGAAAAATAAAAGGGCAGCCGTTTTACCGCTGTTGTTTAATGTAGGCATCACTTCGACCCATTTGGTAAAATAGTCCACCGCGACTATTATGTACCCATGCCCCTCTGTCGAGGTGGGGTTACATGTCATGAAATCTATGCCCCATTTTGCGAATGGTCCAACAGCTACTACTAGTTGCAACGGTGCGGGTGGTCTTCTGGTTTTGCTATCGAAAATTTGGCAAGCATGACAACTTCTAATTGCGGTTATGCAATCTTTGAACATTGTTGGCCAGAAGTATCCTGCTCGTAAAAAATTTTGCGCTATAGCATAACCAGATTGATGCCCTCCACACGCGCTTGAATGGTAGTCATTCAAGACTTTTTCAGGCTCCTTAAGGGTGAGGCACCTCCACAGAATTGTATCGATACCATGACGGTAAAGAGTATCACCGACTATCACGTAGTCTGTCATTCAAGACTTTTTCGGCCTCCTCAAGGGTGAGGCACCTCCGCAGAACTATATCGATACCACGATGGTAAAGAGTATCACCGACTATCACGTAGTCTTTTGTTTGGTATCGAATACGTCGTTGTTCGGAGTGTGAGGTATTAGACATGTCTGTTTGTGTCTGGAGATAAATGATTATATCTCCGTACCACAAATCGCTCGAAGATATCAGAAACAAATAATCATCCACAATTGCTTCTTCGGATGTGGCATCATTGGACGACGATGGGAGATCGCACAGTAACTCTGCGAATACCAGGGCTTTCTTTGACTTGGATTTTTTGAATTCCAAATCAAACTCTTGTAGAATTGCTATCCATTTCAAATACTTTCCCCCCAACAACTGTGGCGACAATATATAAGTCATGGGGTTGCAATCTGACAAAATGGTAGTCTTCCTAAAGAGGACGTAGTGTCAAAATCTCTGTATTGCTTGAACAGCTGCGAGGGCTAACTTTTCAACGTAGGAGTATTTCATTTCCGTATCATTTAAGTTTCGACTTAAATAATATATAAGATGTTCAATCCAATTTTCTTATTGAACTAAAACCATTGCTATGGTCATATCTGCTGTAGCCAGATACAGGTTAAAGTCTTTTTGATAATCAGGAGCATACATTAATGACGTTTGTATTAGAGATTTCTTTAAAGCATCAAAGGAAGCTTGCGCGACTTGGTCCCAAATGAAGGGTACATCCTTTTTCAAAAGATGAGAATAACCTTTAGCTAGTTTGGCGTAATTTGGAATGAACTTCCTGAGGAAATTTGCTTTCCCTTGGAGTTTCTGAATCTGAAGCAGGCTTGAAGGTGGAGGAAAATTGATGATTGCCTAAACCTTGCAAGGGTCGAGACGAATCCCATCCTTTGAGACAACGAAGCCAAGTAAATGACCAGAACTGACACAAAACACACATTTGTGCATATTTAGTCTTATCTTGTAGTGTCGACAACGTAGAAATATTGCTCTCAAGTGGCGCGGATGATCGGTTCGCTTTCGCAAATGAGTTGGGAGATCATCGAGATAAGGTTGAATGATGTTTTTGATGTCATGGAAAGCATAGTTCATTGCTCTCTGAAAAGTTTCCCCTACGTTCTTCAAACCAAAGGGTAGCTTGCGATATGCGAATGTGCCCCATAGACAAACGAATGCAATCTTTGACTGGTCCTGTGGGTGGATATTTATTTGATTATACCCGAAAAATCCATCCATGAATGAAAAGATTTTTCATCCAGCGCATTCATCAATAATCTGGTCGATAAAGGGTGTAGGGTAGGTGTCTTTCGGACAAGCTTGATTTACATCCCTGTAATCAATGCACACTCTAATCGTTCCTTGTTTTTTCATTACAGGAACAATATTCGATACCCAATCGGTTAGAGGAACGGGGTAAATGAAACCAGCATGGAGGAGTTTCTCAACTTCTGCCTTGATGGCAACGACTTTCTTGGGGTGCACCTGCCTTAGCCATTGTCGTACCGGTTTGACATCTGGATACATCTTAATCTCGTGTTCAACTACGCTCGAGTCGATACCTGGCATTTCATCATATGACCAAGCAAAGACATCTCTAAACTTGCGAAAGAGAGTGTTATATATTTCCAGTTCAAAAGAAGAACAAGATTTGCCAACATGAATGTTCTCTACAACATCTGTTTTGGTCGAGATGTTTATGGCAATAGTCTCTTCGATATTGGATAGGTTTCTCTCGGAATCCACCGTGTTTACATTATTCGTCAAAAAGTCAAATACTGAAGGATGTTGTAGGTCGCCGGAATTATCTTCTTTACAAGTTGGAAGACAGGAACGATGGTGGTGATCTTCCCATGGTGCCCCATCGATCATCATCGATTGAATGATTCCTTCATCTGTAAGGTGTACTTGCGACCAAGGATCTAGAGGGGTGCCATATTCCTTAGACCTATCTATCCAAACGCTTGACGAGCGTTGATGTTGGTTTGCCTCCCATGCTGAGAACATTGATTGCTATAATATTTCTAGTGGGGTTAGAGGCAAAACCCTTGAATGATCCATTTTAACATTGTTTTCTGACATCTTTTGAATGGAAGATATCATATTGCAGGTTCCTACATTAGCCACTTCCACCAAATTGGTAGGAGGTGGTAGGGTAAAGGTTCCCATTAACGTAGGGTCTTTTAGTAGGCCTACTCCGATATTATGAAGCATGTTAGGGCCTCCATGGATCATTGGAATGCTTCCCGTAACTTACGAACTATTGGGGAGAAAAGTTTGTTGGTCGATGATTGTAATTCCTCCTTGGGAAGGAAATGCAATTTTCCTAAAGTAGGTCAACACAATAGCTGCCATGGCATATATCCAGGGTCTTCCCAGTAGGATGTTGTAATCAAGATTTTCGTCAATGACTTCAACATCGATTTCTACTGTTTTTCCCCCCAGTTCGACTTGCAAGTTACTTAGTATCCCATATGGGGTGTACATTCGTCCATCAAATGCTTTTAATGTTGTTGACGATCATGACAAAGATGGAGACCCCAGAGTTTTCCAGCAACTCATCGACATGATACATGTGGATGCCCCCTCATCAATAATTGTTCTATGAACAATTTTTTTGAGGGCTTTCACTTGAATGAGGGAAGCTAGTTGAGCTGGTAACTGAGGGTCGTATCCTTTATGATTAAAAGATACAAGATTGGAATATGTTGGGTCAATCCCACATATTGCTGATAATAAAGCCTTCTTTTGGGAGGGGAAATTTTGCAGCACCTCAAGAGTCGACATCGTGGATGGAAATTGGGCTAAATCCTCTACTATATTATAGTGTTGTGTTGCTCGGGCACGAGAATTAAACGTCGATTTGTGTACTACTCCCTTTGGCGGTTTTATTGTTAATTCAGGAATGATGGGTGGCACGACTTCTGTTGAAGTCGTTGTTGAACTACTAGGTTGATCATTATCCTTGTTGTTCAACATCTGTGGATTCCCGTAATCTTTACTCCTTGTTGTTATAAGAGTATCATTTAGTTGCTTCGAGACTGACAACATTAGCACTTGGGACGGGGAAGCATTTTCGTTAGCAACCAGATTCGTTCTTGGGTTTGGAAACGGATCCGTCAGTACAGTCGAGGTTTTTGAGCTTTTGAAGAATTTTCTAAGTTCTTCTTTATATGGACACTCTTGGGTCCAGTGATCCTTCTCACATATACTGCATGGATTTTTTGGTTTCGCATTCCCAGAAGGGTTCGCAGAAGATTTTTTAGGAGATGAGTCTCCCTGGATTTTCTTCTTCCCTTGTTTTTTCTTCTTGCCTCCTGGTTGCTTGGTTTCTTTGCCTTTGTCTGTTGACACGACATTTACTTCCGAGGCTAGAAATTTGTCATTTGCATCTTGATTCGAAACCATGCGGGCCTTTTTCGATGTGGCCTTTGTGGTTTTAGTGCTTGTCATACCTATCACACTGTCGTCGGCATGAGAGTCTTTGTTTGATTTAGGAGGTGGAGGAATGTAGAATTCTAGTCTAGGAGTGTCAGGGATTTTATCGTAGAGCATGCCAGACTAAGTATAGATCAAGTCTAGATATTGTGCATGAGTAATAACTTGCTCTTCAGTGACGACTCTACCCTTTGCCACATCTTCTGTAATAGTGGGTAACAGTGACTTAATAAACCATTCAGCCAATAGATGATCAAGAAAATATGTTTTTACCATTCTACGACGACATCGCCACTCATGAATATGATCGCATATGTGAGTGGCTGTCATTTGTTTCAAATTGGTAAGCAGCTCAGTTCCTGTTTTGTACCTGATAGGTAACTGAAAATGGGTTAAAAAGGTTGTGGCTAGGGTACTGAAGTTATCAAATGAAGCTCTAGGTAGTTCGATATACCACTTTGCTGCCGGACTAGTTAACGTGCACTGAAAGAGGAGAAGCCGAATCGAATCATCATTGAGAGTGTTTGACAAACACCATAGATGAAAGGGCATCACATGATTCGATGGGTCTTTGCTTGGATTTCCATTAAATTTAGGAATATCTGACAGAAGTTTGTGTGGAATCGCCGACCACCAAGGGGCATAGGCAATTGGATCGTTCGTTAGTCAACTTAGATCCGGTAACTCTAGAGTTGCCACAAAAGGCAACTGTTGATTCTGGCTTGGTTGAGCATACCCAGGATAAGACGAAATCATTTGAGTAGTCGGTGTTTGCATACTAGCATAATGCATTTGAGGTTGTTAACTTTGGTAAGGTTGGTGGGCATAACCATTATGATATGATTGATACTGCTGCCCATTACTTGCAAAGACTTGTTTCTCATATCCTTGGTAAGCTTGCTGGAATTGCAGTTGTTGGTATTGCACCAGCCATGGTTGTGAAGCCATGGACTACTGTCCAGCACTGACTGTTTGACCAAGATGGGGGTTGGTGTTCCCCATTTGAACTTGTGCCATTCCACTAGTGGGTGATTGTGGTTGTGTCGGAGGTACAAGATATTGTTGTATTGCAACCCACGAAACTTGAGGTTGGCATACAATTGGTGACGCTTGTACTTGCGATACTGCCACAATAGCCGGCGTAGTGGGAATGTTTGTCATAGGTGAACTTTGTTGTATTGAGCATACAACTCTTGGTTGTTGAGACAGGACTGGTACCCAACCGTTAGTTGTGATTCCAGCATAACCCAAATTTTGTTGTGAACTCACGCATGGTTGTACTTCTGGGGAAGACAATGAAAGGGTATACGGCCCTCCTTATGACGGTAATCCAGTGCTCAAAGGAATAATTTGCCTTTGGGGACCAGTTTGCCCAAATTGACCTTGTGATGGATCAATTTGTCGAGACTCAACGTAAGAGATTCTAGATATAATTCCAGATGAACAAACGGGAACAGTCCATACTGTCGAAATAGTCCCAGGATGTACTCCATCCAGCAATTGAAAACTGGTTGGGACAGATGGTGCGTCGGCGAACATTGTCAGAATAGCAGAAGGAGCTTCCACTGTTGCTGTGTCGAGTGACATAGTCCTTGATGTTGATGGTTGTTCAGACATATTAAGTCTATCCAAAAGATTCCTCAGCGATTCTTCAGGAACTTCTGAGGGTGGGTGAATATTCTCTAATGAAGAAGGATATAGGGCGATCCTAGCTCCAAGTTGCGTTGGAGTGCTAGATGCAGGATCTTCCACAATCTCTTCTATGGCAATCAATCCAGGAGGAAGAGGCAGACCGTCAGGTCTGTAAAATATTTCTGGTGCCGAAGAAGATGTAAGTTCTGCAGCAGCAGATGGTTGGGGAGTAACACCTTCTGAATCAGTCGTAGACAGAACCGGTTCAGGAATAGCAGTGTTAACCGTCACGGTAGGATCAGTTGTAATGTCCTTTTGCTGTTGTGGAATTTCTTCCGTAGAGGCAGGGATTCCAGAAATGTTCGGAGTAACCGGAGTCTCTCAGGATGTTGGAGTGCTTGCTCCAACCAACCTAGGGGACTTTGATCCAGTTAATCGAGTTCGCTTTGTCCAGAATGGCTTCGTTTCTGGAGTCAACGATGGTTGACTTGTAAGTCTCTGCAAACGACGGGGTTTTGATTGACTTTCTTCCACGATTGTGGATTACTTGATCAACTCAAAATAAAAGGAAAAATGTTTTTTTTGAATTAAATGAATTTTAGACGCTTTGACACAACTTGTTTTTTCAATTTTAAAGAGTCGAGAAAA
>APFE030625604.1:713-44348 GCA_000404065.3 Pinus taeda | reverse complement strand
ATGCACCTACACACATATAACCCATGCAATTAACAACGTACACATGTAACCCTTGTAGTTAACCCTTTTACCCTAGAGAGACACTTAAATTATGACATACTCATGCACCTAAGTGGCACACCTAACCTATGCAGTTGGCAATACACTCACACATATAAGAAATTCACCTAATGAACATGAACATTACATGCAACCTTGGAGTCTACCTAAACATCGAACCCATGCAACATAACCCAATATTTAGCCTATGCATTCCTAACCTGTGTGCATAAAATACACATGCAAACGACATAACTAACATAATGGTGTGCCTAACTTATATTCCTAGCAATGCACCTAATGTCCCATTCATCCACACACATATGAAACACGCCCAGAAAAAGAGATGAATTGAACCTATATTGCACTTAAAGACATCTAACCCATGTAACTAATCCTTGCATGTAACCCTCATACATATCACATGCACCTAGCCCATATAAAGAAGTAATGCATTCACATCATTAAGCTACCTACCTTATATTTTATTCACCTACCCACACATGTAAGCCATGTAGTTTTTAATGGCCTGGGAACTTAGTCCATGTTTATAAGGAACATAATTAAATTATGAAGTTAACATAGGTGAGTCACGTGACCCATGAACCTACCTACACACCCACACATGTAAGAAGTGTGCCTAATATAGGGGATGCACTTAACCTATATTTCACTTACCACATATATAACTCATGAAACTAACTGACACATATGAATCCACATAGTTGAGATGTGTATATAAATGGCACACATGTTAAGAAACACACACATGAACATAAGTGATGAACTTAACATAAGAACCATGCTTAACCTATGAAATTTTTGCCTGTAATAGATCTAAAGTCCCTTGCACCCACACGCACAAGAAACTTAGCGTAATAAACTAGCATGAAATATGCATTTACCCATGCACCTTTAGCCCCAAAGGATAACTCAATTGGTTGAATAACTACATCAAATGCATGTTTCATATAGATATCATGGGATCCATTCCCATTGAGTTTAATGGGGTTACCAAATAGAAATTGTGGCTGGAAATTGAACTATCTAATTACATTTATAAATACCACAGAGGGAAGGAATCCATGAGGTTTTCCTCAAAAGAAACAAATATAACCCATGAACCTAACCCAAACATGTAACCCACGTAGTTAACCCATGCATGTCTATCCCATGCACACATATTAACTTGTGTAGATAAGCAACAAATGTAATGTCATACTAGCATATATAATTGGTTCATCTAACATAAGTGATGCACCTAATCACATATATTACAAGTCTTTCAACTAACCCTCACATTTAATTTACATAGTTGAATTGTACACATAACACATATGCAGAAGATACACATTCATGTGCATAAGAAATGCAACTAGCATAAAGGATGCATCTTATAGACTATGCACCTAACCACACACTCATGCATATAACTAGTCACACACCCAAGATCAGTTATGCACCTACCTATGCATTAAACCCATATACCTAACCCACACATGTAACCAAAATATATTTCATGCACCTAATCTATGTATATAAGTGATGCGCGTACCTGCACATACATACACATAAGTGGCACACTTGAGATAAGTGATGGACCTGACCTATATTGCACTTGCTCATGCAGATAACCCACACACCTAAACCACACATGTAATCCACATTAATAACCCTTATATACAAACAATGCACATAAGAAACACATTTGTGTACATAAGTGGTCCACTTAGCATAAGCAACATACCTAATTTTGCTGAGAGGTGCTCTATAGCCCAATATGGGGGAGATGTTATCACATTATGTTATGTGACATAACATTAAAAAAATAATAAAAATATACTACATTAAAAAAAAAGAGTAGCAAAAATCAAATCAACTCAAACATACTTTAAATAATTACTCATAAATAAGCTTCATTACACATCTCTCTCTCTCTCACGCACACACACACACACACACACACACAAAGAATATCAATTATCCATCCCAAAAGTAAAACTTGAGAGTGGAAAATTTCAAGAGAAGAAGGTTTATTCGAGGCATCACAGTTACATTACAGTGCAGTCAGGGGAGGATCAATCCACAACTCTATTTTCCACTGTGTCCAATGCCACTTGGGACATCACAATGTCGCACATGGCCCTCCATCCATACTTACAAGAAGTTCAATTATATAACTTCCTTTCACATTTTTTATCATATGACATAGTAAGTAATTTAATTTGAAATTGTAAAATTATTTTGCTTTCTATCACTTTTTTGTTGAACTTGTACATTATTATTATTTTGAAAATCGGTGAGAATTGATTGATAATAAGCATTGTTACATATGCAACATTCATTTGAACTCTTTTGTTGTTTATACACTATTCATTTTTCATTAAAGGAGAACAAACCAATTTTCAAACTGGAGCGGATGGCATGGAAACCATTGTGCTATACTAGGACGTGAAATACACCACCATAGATGAACATTTTGACTAGTTTGTGTGATTATGTTATCAATAAAAAAAGAAGTAGGAGATATCTATTTAATTGATTTTAAGTGACAATGAGTAGATTCATGTTTAGTAATTTTAATATATTTATTAATGTTATTGAAAGATAAGGCTTGGCATAACATATAATCAATATTTGCTTGAAGTTTAAAATACAATTTGAGCTCTCACATAAATTGCATATCCCCCATCAATGTTTTAGACTACAATTATATACTATGGTGATATATCAATTCATGAAATATCAATACTTGGATAAAGCGTAGAGCAAAAAAAAAAATCAAAACTATAACTTGTCAAAGCATGGCGTTATATAAAATTTTAACAATAAATGTATTTTATTATCCATTTATTTTATTATGAAAGTAATAAACCAACCTATATCCGTCCTAACTCTATATCTATTAAGCATCGAGAGGGATCAAATTTCTCAAGGTACAAACATTTCCCAAACTTTTTCACTTTAAAAAAGGTTTGCACCTTGAGAGATTTAATCTTGCTCAGTGCTTGATAGATTAAGGGTTAAGATGGATCTAGGATGGTATGTATACATTATTCCCATAGTACACCTAGTGTTCCACATACAAAAGAATCATACATAACATGATAAATACACAAAACCTACTTCTAACCACAAATCTAACCCATACACCCAACCTACATACCTAACTCTAAGGTGATTCATATAACTCAAACACCATAACACTTGAACCCTTACCCCTAAATACTAAATATTAATTTCCAAACCTTAAATATTAAATGTTAATGGCCCAAAAAAGTGCACAAAGTGGAGTCCATTACAATGCTCCAGCATCATTGTTCTATAAAGTCTAATATGATTCCAAAGGGGGGAATATGAAGAAGAGACGAATACAATATGTTAGGATATAACATAGTGGGTTAGGTGGAGTGGTTGAGTGTTGTGAATAGAAATAAGACATCTTAGGGTAAATTCCCTAGATTTATTATCTATGATATTTTAATATTATATCTTCCTGCCAGGTTAGGTGTATTATGGTCTATGTTAACAATTTATCTTGGTTACCATCTAACAATTTACCTTGGTTACAATCCATCAACAATAATGTAGTCTTTGAGGGTTTCCTGTGTGTGGTTACATGGAAAAAAGGATGTCGAGGGTATATTAAAATGATACTAACAAGGTATATTAAAATGGGGAAACAAATCAAAAATGTATCCACACATGAGATTGCGAAGATGTCAATTTGATGTCAAAAAGTCTATTAAGATTCATAGATTTGTCACAAATAAATGTAATATTAGAGATAACAAAGATGCCAAGTCAATGAAAATTAGTATAGAAAAGATGTAGAAGTGTATATACACATACATATGCTTTGTCGCCAATAGGTTATGATGAGAACACCGGGATGACATTAAGGAAATGCAAAGCATTCCAACATACACAAAAGTGGATGTTAAATGAAGCAAAAAGGATGTGAACTAGACATACAAGTGATGAAAGTAGGATGGAAACAAATGATCCAAAAAACTATAACAATTGAGAATTAATTAATTAATTCATAATTGATCAATCTGACTTCTCTCCTTTCAACCTTCTCAAATATTATCAAATACCATAAAAAGTGTAATTTATTTTTCAAATTAGGGGTAAAGTTAATGGTAAAGCACTAGTTAGTTCTATTTTATCCACCTCTATCATCAATTTTAGCTTCTACTGAATTCTCCATAGAAATGAAACAATAAAGGATAAGTGACCATTAATGTCACCAAAATGACCAATGATCATGATTATTTCTATCTATTCAAGGACAATTTTGATGGCAATGAAGAGGACCTTCACCAAAAAGGACACTTGTGGTGATGGTCCTTCCTTGATGGTTGTTTTTCCTTGCATATATGTTTTTTTGTGACATTTGTCACTTATAGTAGAAATCTTGTTTTTGTCACGACCAAGGAAATATCACCATAGTTTTTGTCACTTGCAATGATGTGTATTCATTGATTATATCCATCAATGTCAATAATGCAGTGTGCTTTAACAATCGCCATTGGTAGTACCTTTTATCTTTTTTGGGTGACCATCAAGGAAACACCAACGTAGATGTCCACATACTCCAAATATTTTTGGATAGAATTCTTAATTATCACCAAATACAACCTTTTGTGACATTATCATGCTAACTTAATCCTAAACCACTAGTATCATAACCTCAACCCTTTTTAATTACAACTAATCTAGTACATCAAACACCTAAACACTTAACCCAATATTGCTCCTAACCTCTACCACTTAATGCACCTAGTGACACACCTAACCCATATAATAATTTAGATCACATAAGTGTCACACATAAACAACTAATAAAAGTAAGTGACACAAACACCTAACCCATATAAGCATGTAGAAAACACATTAATTGATGCACATATGCATCCAATGGAAAAGATGCTAACCTTTGGTAATGTTAACTCACTAACATAACGCATTGATCCCTAAAACATGAAACCCCTAACATTTAGCTTGCTAACCCCCCTAACCCTAACCACATAATGCACCCAATGAAACACCTAAACTGCATAAGAACCTAGTGGAAATAAAGGATGGGCACTAGAGATTCATGTATGTGACGCACATAGATAATTCACCCATGCAACCATCATAAGCAATGGTAATATTTAGTGTGATGATCCCCATCTAAATAACACAAGGAATGTATATATGAGAGACCCTCATGTGATGTACACATACATACACAGTATATGATATTAATAAGATGGAATTAAGACACTAGGGTGACCAGGTGGATGTGAAATCTAAATGGACTCAAACTGTAACACACCCCCCTTACCACCCATCGTCCTATTAAGGTAGAAAGAGAGCAGTTACTATGTTGACTCGACCTCCAAGTTCCAGTCATGAAGAGAAGGTCTAAAAATTTTTATTTTTTTCAAACTCTTCGAAGTTTAAAATTGACAACATTTGGCCCTCATAAAGAGAATAAGAACTTGGCTAAGGTTCAATGCTATGGATTTCAATAATATGGGCTTTAAAAAAGATATTGTCCTAAGCTCAAGAAGGAAAATAACAAGAGAGGTATAGAATAAGCATGTATCACTGAAGAAGTGAAGGGAGGTGAAAAGAAGAAGTCCAAGAAAGAGGAAGTAAGAGATCTCTACTACAATTGAGATAATCTTCCTCACCTAGTACTTTTCAAGTTCCTGTTTTCAAGTTTTCTATTGTAAGATAGGGCTATCATGAATCACTAACGAAAATGATAGGATGCATCATGGCATCATAGAAGCATTAAAAGTAATATATCATGAAATCATCATAGTAAAGCATGAAATATATTTGAATTTAATGGTAGTCACCTATGGAAGGATATAGCTCTTGGTATCCTCATCAGAAGCATAAGTAACGCTTATGGGAAAAGAATAAAAAGGTCATCGATCATAAATCTCATCATATATAAGTCAAAATAGAACATTTTATAGATGAGGATACTCAAGATCCTCTATTGGAATCTTCATCAGAAGGTTCACCAATCAAAAGGAGGCAAGGGTTTCATCAATAATTCCAACTTGTGGAATTCATGGGATGATGCTATGATGACAAAAGAGGTGAAGCAGATCAAGGGATTGAAGTTATTTCAATCAAGGAAGTTGTTGAAAGGAAGTCTAATATGACCTAAAGGAAAATGAGGTATGTATACTTGTATTCAATATTATAAAGTCATGCCATATGGTTGCAGGTAACATGATCTCAAGAGCATGATCAAAAGAAAGGATCTCCTCCTTTGAAAGGATGCAAGAAGGCATGGGTCACACATTCTCTAGATGAAATCAACATAGTATGTCCTCATATGGATTATGAGGTGGTTGAAAAATTGGAGGAACTATGAATGGATTTCATAGAAGGAAATGTGTGAAGAAAGAAAGGAAGATATCATGAAATATGGAAATATGGAAAAGGTAATCAACATCTAAGGACTGAGATATTTGACTATGATATCTCCATGAAAGATATGAAGACTTTGATGAAGTCTAAAAAAGAAAGAGACCCTTGACAGTATATATCTTTTGGAGATGTGTCAATGTGTATGCAGGATGTTGATGCGAACTAGAAGATGTCACAATGAAAGACCATCACAAAGGTAATTTTGATTTAATGTTCATTCCTTATTTTTTAATGATATCTAGATGGGCTTATGCAAGGCTACCATGGGAAAAGCTATGGATATTTTCCACAAATGATGTACATGTAGTAGGATGAAATATACTTAAGGAGACATGGCATGAAAAAGGCATCATGGCATGAAGGAAGGCTAGATATGAACTGATGAATCACTTTCCGATGAAAGGAATAATGACATGATTGACTCATGGATGAAAGTGATGGATGGTATGTGCCCTACGAAGAAGTCCCAAAACCATGAAGACCCATGAATAAACAAAATAAGTTCATGACATTGTGAGGAGGAGTTCTTCAAGTAGTTGGTTGTCCCATTATCTCCACCTAAAGAGTTGTCATAGGTCCCTAATTAAGAGGGAGCTTGGAAACAAGTTTCTAACTTGGTAGAAACTTGGAAGCAAATTCCTAAGCCAAAAGGGAGCTTAAGTACATTCCTTCTGTAGGAATGAGTACATTCCTTCATTGGAATAGGTATATCCTCCCTATTTAAGAGGGAGAGATATACATGTCATTATTGTCTTCACTTGGGAAGACAGAATGGAGGATTGGGTAAACATCTGGCATCTAATGTTGTTTGAGGATGCGTTAGGGCATCCAAGATAAGAGTATTTGTAGAGGACCGATATTCTTTGAGGACTGGGAATCCAAGATAAGAATAGTCCTGGTAGAACATACTCTAAGAGAACCCGAGTGGTGTATGTTCCGAGAGAGACAATTATGAGGGTGTTTATACATCATTGGTCTCGCCAAAATTGTGCTCTGGTCTTGTAGAGAGATAGAGTTGTTAGTCAAGGCATTTCTATGTAACAATGCCAGTTGATATGAAGTTATGCAGATGGGTTACCAATCTAACTCTTCTTATGAGAATTCTTCATATTGAGAATGCCCAAGTACCTTGTATGGATTATGAATACCTCCCTAGTTAATAGGGAGTGTTGAAAAGTGTAACTAGGTTCAGTCTTCATAATGACATGTGTAATTATGATTTTATGTAATTGATGTAAAGAAGAAAAATAAAATTATTTCTATAATGCTTGAATCATGGGTTTCATGATCAAGGAATTTTATTTTTAGTTATTTCTCCCATTGTGAACTATTAGGATTGGTCATAAAAATCTATTTAGTCAATGTCATGTATGGAATACCCTTCTTGGGCATGTTACATATGTATGTGAGTAATTGAAAGATTCAAAAGACTCTCCAATACCAAGCTCAAGCACCTCCAGCAAGTCGGCCTTAAGATGGAGAAATAAAAATGCACCAAATGCCATGTCGACATATGACTCTTTCAAGTTGGCTTATTTACGTGGGCAAATGACTATAAATAGGCAACTCAACCTCCAATTTAAACAAGGATTTTTTGTCAAGATCTAAAGTGAGAAAGGAAGTGC
Source organism: Pinus taeda (assembly GCA_000404065.3). Classification (NCBI taxonomy): domain Eukaryota; kingdom Viridiplantae; phylum Streptophyta; class Pinopsida; order Pinales; family Pinaceae; genus Pinus; species Pinus taeda. Next base: position 36,240 of record APFE030625604.1, on the reverse strand, counting down.
GAGAATCATAGAAGAAGAGACTCCATCCAAGCGAAGAAGAAAGAACAAGAAGCCGAGTTATTTTGGATTTTTTTAGGGTTATTATCTGTCACACGTGCGATGAAGAGAGGTATCATATGTTGCAAGAAAGGTCGAGAGTATTGCGAGAATATGAATTAGGGAAGATGACAATTCAAGAAGGAAGCCGAGTTGAAGTAAAAGGAGTCTCTATCTTAAGCGAAGAAAACAAGGGCACAAATCTAGGTGGTGACACTTCCCACATGTTGCAATTAGGGTTTTAGAAATAGGTCGAGAATTGCAGGAAGCCGAAATTATGAAATATAACCAAGATGGAGGAAGAAGCAAGGAGTTTGAATAGCATTGACGAAAGGAAGAAGAAACTCATCACGGAAACCTTGTGACTTGGACTTGGAGAGGTTAAATAGGTCAAGGGTCTTGGTCTTGGTATTCGTCAATTGAAGTCTCTATAACAAGAAGAATATGTTTGGTTTTTCCTCTCAAGTTGGAGAGGTTTTGGCCATGGTTGATCGCCTACATTCTGTGTCTCTTATCTCTTTATTATTTATGCATTGGTAGTTTTTTGATGAAGAAGAACGCTATAATAATCTAAGTAAAGAGAAGATCCTAATCTAAATAAGTAAAAAGCATTCACAAGTAGTTATCAAAAAGAAGAGAAATCACCTCATTATTATGCCCTAGATTTCTCAACAATATGGTCCCACTAGACCTCCGACCTTTGCATTGTTCATGTTGCACGAGGTTTTTGGGTCTTCACGTCATTACAAGGGTTAACAGTCAAATGAGCCCACAAGCCATGTCTTCCTAGGAATTAAATCCTAGAAGTTTCAAACAAAGCCTCACTTCGAAATCTTCAGGGTAATACATCTAGGGTTCATCTAATAGCGGAGGCTCCTTAAGACATCCAACGACCTAGATTTCCTCTAGGACTTAAGTTTTCAACTCCCACACACTAACAAAATTGAAAATTATATATGTATGTATACAGATCCCTTGGTCGAGCCTCCAAATCCATAACATAAGCGAGTCTATTAGTGGCCCGCTTAGGTATCCCTCCTAACTTTTAGTAGTCTCGACTCATCTTGGCCAGCGACCTATGAAATATATATATTACATATTTATATATGAGAACAAGGTTATCGCTCCTAAGATTTTTCACTGCCTCGACCCATCTCATCTTGTAGCCTGCAAGATATATATATAGACACATCCGAGAATTTTCTCTCCTTGCACCATTGCTAGAATGCGTTGAAGTTACATTGAGCATCCACATGATAAAGGTTTGCATACACATAGGAATTTACCCATTGGTTATTACCTGAGTTGCATGTATTTCTTGGCATCTACTCCATTCCACAGGGCCCACGAGTTCCCCATACTCCCGAGGATAAAATCTCAGTGAGACTACAATAAGTGTTATAGGAACTTGCCTGGTAGGGGTGCCAAGTTGATGTCAAGGATTCCATACGACGGGGTGACCTCATGAAATCTAATCATCAGGGTGACGTGGTCTAGTCCCACTAGACCTCCAACCTTTTCCCATTTCATTGTTCACGTTACACGAGGTTTTGGGGTCTTTGCGTCATTACAAAGGTTAACAGACAAACGAGCCCACAAGCCACGTCTTCCTAGGAATTAAATCCCATAAGTTCCAAGCATATCTTCCCTTCGAAACCTTCAGGGTAATACTTCTACAGTTTATCCAATAGCAGAGGCTCCTCAAGACATCTAACGACCCAAATTTCCTTCGGGACTTAAGTTTTCAGCGCCTACACATTGACAAAATTGAAACTTATATATGTATGTATACAGAGCTCTTGTCTGAGCCTCCAAATCCATAACATAAGCAAGTCTATTAGTGGCCTGACTAGGTATCCCTCCTAATTTTTGGTAGTCTCAGCTCATCTCAGCCTGTGACCTATGAAATATATATATATATATATTATATATGAGAATAGGTCTATCCCTCCTAAGCTTTTTCACTGCCTCAACCCATCTCGGCTTATAGCCTGAAAAGATGTATTATATTCATTATTATTATTTTCTTTTTTGTCAAAGCATGTTCTTCATGCTTATAGAGTAAAAAAGAGTCAAAAAGAAATTATTTTGAGTTAAAAGAAATGTATGTGAGTCAAGTCCCATTTGGACTTTTGTAAGAAAAAGAAAAAGAAATTTTGTTTTGAGTCCAAGAATCAACACAAGACCAAGTTGGCCTATGTGACAGCTATTCAACCCTCCTGGATAGGTATATATATGAGTCAATTTGACCTCTTGGAGACATTCACTCACTCATCACATACATCATCAATGTTTGGTCCTATTCAAGAGGAAGAAGAGTTAGAGTCAAATGAGAGAGAAGGAAGTCAAAATAGAGATCAAATTCATGTTATAGAGCTTGTTTATGCTCATATGTGTGAAGTTTTTGTGTCATTTCTACGAAAATTACAGGTTCATCCTTCACTGCAGGTCTAAAAATTCTGTGATTTGACCAGATTTTAAAGGGTTTGACCAACATTGACTTTCATTGACTTGGACTTGGTTGGAGGTAACTTAGAGGAGGTTTGACTTGGTATATTTGTGGCAGTATTGGCCTTGGTATTTGATTCTCAAATATCTCATTTTGATTTGATTCTATAAGAGAATCATTGTTTGGGTTTTCCACCTTGTGGGGTTTTCCCTGGCTTGGTGCCTAATCTTCGGCGTTCTTTGTCTCTTTGTGATCTTTATGTTTTTCACATGTGTATAATTACTTGATGAAAAATATAATATAAGTAATAAGAAGCCAACAAACATTCACAAGTAATTATCAAGTTAAGAAAAATCAATCATTATTTTCTAGTACTTAGTTTCTCAACATGGTGAAAGGAAGGCAGTTTGAAAGATCACAAACTGTTGGCATATTTGAAGACTCTATTGCAAAAGTATCCCTCCCTCTATCAAAGTAAAGAAATAAGGTTTTAAGATCATATTATTGAAGACATCCTCATAGCATATATCCCTCTCTTGTGGACATTATTGAAGGCTCTTAGAAATATCATCAAGTTCTTGCTCACTCATTAGCATTCTTGATGACACTCTTATAATAAAATCTCCTTATTTGACATGTAAGTACTATACTATATGTCTAATCCTACCAACCAAATGACATCTATTTGCAAGGAAGGGAACAAACTTGATGGAACTTCTAATTTCAAGGCTTGGAAAAACATAATTGATCTAGTTCTCAAAGAACTAGAAGTCATGCAATTTGTTGAAGGAAATTTTCCAGTACCAGAAAAGAATAATTCTCAAGAAGTAGCCATGTAAAACAAGGGATAAATTAGGATTCAAAGAATCCTCTTTGATTTCATCAAATATAATCTCATCTCTTTTGTTTCAGATCTGTCTACTTTCAAATAATTTTATGATATGTTGGTCAAATTATATTCTGTCAATACTATTGGTCAGAAGATATCTATAAGGAATCAACTTTATGGAACAAGAATATCAAAATATGAAGACTCGGCTTCATAATTTGTGAAAAATATAAAAAATAAAAGATCAAATTCAAGGACTTGGAATGGTTTTGAAAGTGGAATCTGTGCAAGAAAAGATACTCCAAGCTTTGAAGAAATTTGGGCTCTATGTGTTCGAGAAGAAACAAGGTTGAAAGCTAAAGATGATATCAAGCCCACTAATGAAAACTCTCAATAATTTTCTACAAAATTAAGAGGTTTGGGAAATTTGGAAGATTTGGATCTCATCACAAATACAACAACAACAACAAGCCTCATGGAAACATGGATATGTCCAAGGTTCAATGTTTTGGTTGCCATGAATATGGACACATAAAAAGAGATTTCCTAATAACTCCAAAAATAATAAAAGCAACAAAAGGAAATAAATAAATCAAACACATATAGTAGAAGATGAAGAAGCCAAAAAGAAACCCAAGGTTGAAGACAACAAGGACCTCTACTATTGAAGAATATCTCAAGTACCAGGTTTGCAAGCAAGTTTGTTTTTATTTTCATAATAGAAGATGGAAATTAGAGTAGTAGTTACAGTTATATTTGAAGGATGGAAGATTTTTAGGATTCACAAATTACAAATTCATGTAAATTAAGTTTAAGAAGGAGCATATAGTATTGGAAAAAATAGAGTCTACATAGAAATCTAGTAGAAGCATTCATCATCACTTTTGGGAAGCAAGGACTACAGGGCGGTAAAAGAAGGAGAACAACAACAAAGACAAGGTCAATGTGCAGCATTATAGAAATTTCTCCAACATGGTATTTGTTTCAAGTACCAGTGAAGATAAGTTGACTTCATACATCATAGAATAAGTCAAGTGATACTAGCAGAACCAAATATTTCAAAAGCAAAAGCAAATCTGAAAAATTAGATAAAATCGTTAAAGGGATGAAGTAGAATTTGTTCCACAAGAACAAAAGGATGCATTTAAGAGAGTCAGTTGAGAAGCAACATGGAAGCAAGTTTCAAAAGGAAGTTTCTATAAAAGATTTTCTCTTACTTAATATAAAGGAGGCTACTCCTATCATGGAAAGGAAGTCTTAAATCAAATTCAAAAATGGGAATCATGGATTAGAGATATTATCTTCAGAGGGAGTTGGAGACAAAACATGACATATGTTGATCATATATATTACTTCTAGATGGCTAGGTATAAAATCAAAAGATACTTATAATTATCAAAAATTCTTCTAAGAGTTATGGTTGAGAGTCTACATATATATGGAAACATCACTGAAGAGTTTTGATTGAGCGGCAAATTGGTTCGAATCTTTGATCACATCATTGACAGAGCTAATGTTGACACCACTAATCATCATTTCTACTTGAAATTTAATGGAATTTCTTGGAAGAATATGAAGCTAGTAATATTGACTTTTGATTGACATGGAGCATATTACAACTTGGGATTTAAGGTTACATCGATTGATTTGGAAAGTGTTGATAATAAGGAGAGCTACTACTAATAATTAAGATATGGCATGGTCTTCTAGAAGAGTATGTAGCAGAATTATGTAAAGGCAAAAGTTGTAGCAGTTGTGAGACAATTTGTTGGGAACTGATATGTTTTATTGAAAAAGCATGAAGCAAAACTCACTTGTGATGCAAAGAAAGAAGTAATGAAGGCTTGTAAAATCATTGGTGTAGAAGTTTAGCTCCATAAAGTGTTTGATGAGTTACTTGATGACATCATGTTGGAATCGATTATGATATTGACCAAAGTTGCTTGAACAATGTCAGAGAACCAGGAAGGTCGATGTTCATTACAATTTGAGAGTATGACGCAGATAGAAGTCAAGAAGATACAACATATCTCCACAAAAGAACAACTAGTTGATGAACAGATGAAGTTCCCTTTCATAAAAGGACAAGTATTTTTCAGACAAGATTAGGCTTATGGTTATCTCCTCCTTGGTTGAGAGGGAGTGTGGATCTCATCCATGGTTGGAAGGGAGTGAGGCTGGACACCATGTTCTCCATGTTTCACATATTATGGCAAGGACTAACAGTCGTAAGCCTAGTGCATGAACATTGGTAAGAAGAATGGTGGATTGGATAAGCATCAAGGACATACATTCTTGAGTCATGTATTGTGATTGACATGGATTAACATCCTAAGTTGGATACATGGACTTGGTAAAGAATGGTCTAGAGGACATACGTTTCCTTGGATTAAGAAATATTCCTATGAGGTCATACCTTAGGAACACCCGGGTGGGGTATGCTCCTTGAGAGGTGGTGGTGTCCAAACTTATGCCTTCCATCATTGTGCTCTAATCTAGTGGAGATATAGAGTGTATTAGTGAAGGCCTTGCTATTTTGACAATGTTGGTTGTGATGATGTAAATCATAATTGATGTTTATCAATTTGGATCCTTTCTTATATGAATATTTCAACTCGAGAGTATCTTGTTGTGTCATAATGAATACCTCCATAGTTAAGAGGGATTGTTGAAAATTTTACTAGTGTCAATATTCACAATGTAATAAAACGTATTTTTTATCAATGATATATTTATTATATTCATTATTATTATTTTATTTTTGGCCAAAACATGTTCTTCATCCTTATATATTCAAAAAGAGTAAAAAATAATTTATTTTGAAAAAGAAATGCATTTGAGTCAAGTCCCATTTGTACTTTTGTAAGAAAAAGAAAAAGAATCTTTTTTTTTAGCCAAAGAGTCAACACAAGACCAAGTCGACACTCCCTAGATAAGTCGCTATATGGAAGCTATTCAACCCTCTTGGATAGGTAATATATATGAGTCAACTCGACCTCTTGGAGACATTCACTCACTCATCACATACATCATCGATTTTTGTGCCTAAGCAATAAGAAGAAGAGTCGAAGTCAAATGAGAGAGAAGGAAGTCAAAGGAGAGATAAAATTCAAGTTTTATAGCCTGTTTTTTCTCACACATGTGAAGGTTTTGTGGCATCTCTATGAAAAATTACAGATATGAAATTCGTCCTTCACTGCAGGTTCGAAAATTTTGTGATTTAACCAAATTTCAAAGCATTTGACCAATGTTGACTTTCATTGACTTTGATTTGGATGGGGGTAACTTGGAGGAGGGTTGACTTGGGATCTTTGTGGCAGTATTGGTCTTGGTCTTTTCATCTTAGATATCTCACTTTGATTTGATTCTATAAGAGAAGGATTATTTGAATTTCCCCCTTGTGGGGTTTTTCCCAAAATTGGAGCCTAATCTTTGGCGTTCTTTGTCTCTTTGTGATCTTCATGTTTTGCACATTTGTATAATTACTTGGTGAAGAAGAAAATATAAGTAATAAGAAGCCAACAAACACTCACAAGTAATTATCAAGTTAAGAGAAATCAATCATTACCTTCTAGTACTTGGTTTCTCAATAGCTAGCACTCTGAGTGGTTTCTTAGCCAATCCTTCGCAAGCACTCATTCCCATTTCCTCTTGATCCTCTTGCACTTATGGTCACAATTTCCTCTTTTATGGAATCCCATTCCCTCAACTCATATCTCTTTCCAACTTTACTCATGAGCTTCACCAAGAAGGGGTCCAACACATTGATGTGCATTTTATTTTTTTCATTTCCTCAAGATTCTCTTCATGTTCTTGTTGGACTCTTCCTCTTATTTTTCTTATTATTTTCACCGTAAAAATAATTAAAGTTTCCAACTAACCCCACCTAGGTTTGTCTTTCCTCTTACCTCTAAAATCATGGATTTGTAGTCCCACACTTTAGGCCATTACATAAAATATACTCTTTTATAATATCAAGTATCATTACATGAAAAAAAATTAGGAGGAAAGCATACCAAGGGTGTCACACAATTGTAGATGCATATTGATGCAAAGAGGAAATGAACAAGACTAAAGAGAGATTAAAACTAAAATCAAACCAAAGGATCCTTGATAATTAAATAGTAATCAATTAATTCACAAGTATTCAATCTCTTTTCTCTCTTCTTAACCCTATCATATAGTATCAAATGCAAGAATGGGGGTGTTTCTTGTCAAATGAGGGGTTAAGTTAGTGTTAATCATGGGTTGACACTATAGTGAGTGCCAATAGCACCAATTTTAACTTCTAATGTAATTTTCCATAGAAATAAAATAACTAACACTATACTGGGCACTAAACCCGACAATAATGTTGTCTTTAATATTGAATACTAAAATAATACTAAATTCGATCTTACTTTAGGTGCAAACACCAATGTTAAACTTGACACAATCTATGTTGAGTGTAGAACCAGCCATGGGTACTTGGTCCAATGGTTACATGTGGATTTAATTTCCCACAAGTCCCGCGGTCCATTCCCAAGGGCTCTATGTACACTTGTGAGACTACTCTAGGTGTGATTTCTCAAGCTGAGCGTTTCTAGCTCTAAAATGTGTGTGTGTGTGTGTGTGTGTGTAGAACCAACCTATGGAATGTAGAAATTATGGTCTAGAATTACAACTGCTCATGAAATTTTAATCTAAATCACAAGACACAATCCTACTCTACTACTCTGTGGAATTCAATTCACAATTTAGAACATCAATCACAAACATGCAATAAGAAATAACACACATGCACACATTTTTTTCCAGGGGAAAGCAACTTCTAAAAACCCCTTATGCATGCTTGCATCAATCTAATGAATAGAGATGTATTACAATAACCTATCTCTTTGCTCACTAAGAAGCTCTGACCCAGACTTGGTCAAATTCTTCCTCTGATTGAGCCCCTATTTCCTTGCGCAATTCCTAAGGAAATAGGCCCATATTATTTAGGAATTTCCTCCAAAATTCTTGCATAATTCCTAGGATTGATAACCTGACCAATACAATAAACTATACACTCAATCTAGCATGTAATTAATTGTACACTGCCTTAAAATCTCCACAACAACTAGGGAACTTGAATTCTCTGCACGCATGAGCCAATTTAATTGCATGCATCAGTTAACTGGATGATCTTCGAGTTAGACTATTGTCCCACTACTCAACTGACCATGCACTAGCTCTATTGACTATTGGAACTAGTTTAACTAAGTACAACTGAAACTAACTGAATTGGATTGCTATAAATTAGAAATAAACACATGAAAAATAAACTCCAACTCATTAACTTGAATTTTATTGAGCTAACTGAGTGACAAGAGCCATGTCACACAAATTAGCTACATCTAAGTTGTCTGTTGATGTGGAAATTCAAATTTTCTCAATTTAATCAAGGCAAAAAAAAATTGAGAATTTCTTGTTGCATTTTTCAACACTCCCTCTCAACAAGAAAGGGATTATCAACCACCCTTATATTTCACTTGTGAAATGTACAACATGCAACACTTCTCACTATTTTTGTTGCTACTGCAACATCTACAACTAAGATCCATCCAAAAAAAACTATGAATCAATTGAGTTTGCAATTGTCTACTAGGAAAACTTTGTTGTTGTTGACTCTGATACTGAGCCTCCTACTCTGTTCTCGACACTCCTCTGCACTCCTCAGTATCTGACTGACAATGATCCTCCTTCTATTGAATATTATGGGGCCCCGTAGCAAGGTAATGATCCATGAGGAGAATGCCTCAATGGACCCTACCCAAATTTCTGCAACTCTTGGACTAAGGATCTACAACACTCCACCTTACTCCTGGAGGTATAGCTAAATGTGCTTCCTCTGCCCACTTGGCTTCAACTCTCCCCTACTAGAGGTCTTCTCTTTAGTGTATGTCTCCACTCTGCCTTCTTTCTACCTCTCCATTTCTTGTTGCTCCACAACTTCCTGAGGCTACTTCTGAGGCTCCATTTTGAGAGTTCTATCATGCTCCCTCTCAACCACCATATCTCTAATATTTTCCTTGCTCCTGAAGGTTGTGCATGCATCTTCTACCTCAAGTGCATACAAGTTCTTGACATGAACCTTGATCTACTTCACCTGTCCCGTGGCTATGTGTCTTAGGAATGTTTTTTACTTTGCTGAAGATCACATCATAACCACGATCTTCCAAAATTGCAACAGAGATGAGATTTTTCTTTAGGTCTGGAACGAACATGACATCCTTGAGTCTGAGAGGGGATCCTGACTCCCTCTTAAAGGTGATTGTACCAATCTTGGCCGCGTTGTACCTTTCACTGTCTCCAAACTCAATATTCATATGTGTAACAACCCTGGTTAAAAACTCATGTAAAATATGTAAATACCATGGATGATGGGACATGTATTCCAAGCTAAATAGTGGGGGAAACATCCTAATGGGTGTTGAATCGGTTTATTATGGCTTAGGAAATTGGCAAAGGAAATGGTTAAGGCTTTGGAAATGCAAAATGGCATTTTTGGCACATTTATTTATGAAAATAAATGAAATTAGGAGAAAATGAAGGTGAAAGGTCACCGGCTGCATGTGAGGAAAATGAAGGAAAATAATAGAAAATGAAGAAAATAGAGGCCTCATTAATACAAATTCTTCTGAGGATCAGTTCGCAAGCTCTTGGCTAAGGCTTGGTCAGTGTAACATTTTGTTAGTTCATTTTTGGAGCTCTCTCATTATTCTCTCTTTATCTCATACTCTTGGAGACTTAGACTTTTCTTGGCAACTCTTGGTGGGCGTGGCATACTTGGATTCTTGGAGTAGGAAGGCAAAGGAAGAGAAGGAAAGCGCAAGAGGGCATCGGGATCAACAACTACATTAGATTTGCTTGCAGGTATCGAGTTACATGTATATTTCCTTCACTAGTTTTGGCATGCATGGCATATGCATGTGGTTTATTGGTTATGATCTATCATTTGCATGGAGGATGGATGGGATTGACAATGGATTTCCTAGCCTTGCCATTTCCCAGATAGCCATGGAGATTGTGGGCTTATTTCCTTGTTTTGTTTTGGTTGGTTCTCATGTTTCCTTAGCTGGGGTTGAGTTATTAGTTCCTGGAAGCCTTGGTTGGATAAACGCTTTGGAAGCCCTGTAACGACTTGGGTTGAGTTACTAGTCCTGTAGCCTTGGTTTGAAAAACACTCTGGAAGCTCTGTAATAACTTGGGATGATTTATTAGTCCTAGAATCCTCAGTTGGACAAACGCTCTTGAAGCCCTTGGTGGGTTGAGTTACTAGCCCTAGAAGCCCTAGTTGGACAAATGCTCTGGAAGCCCGACAACAATTGTGGGTTGAGTTACTAGTCTTGGAGCCTTGGTTGGATAAATGCTCAAGAGCCTGGCAGCAGTAGTGGGTTGAGTTACTAGTCCTGGAAGCCGGGTTGGAACAAATGCTCTAGAGCCATGGAAGGCTTGGATGGAGACCAATTTGATGATGGTTTTGTGATGTACGACCATGAGGTGGAATCATTTTTTGATGGGCTAAGGTGGATGGCCTCTGGGAGCCCTGGATGAGTTTTGATTGATGTGTTCTATGAGATCCCACATTCATGCTTGGAATATGGCATGGGGGTGAATGGCTGAAGAGAGATTTGGCTCAGCCATTCTACGGTCGGGTGGAACGTGGAAGTCCCATCCTGGGTTTGGATTTAGCATCATTAATGAAAGGTTATTTCTCATGGTATTTCTATGAGTATTATGATGGATTATATGCGGTTTATATGGCTGTGATTTCACTGATATTTATGTCCCTATTATTCTGGTTATGTATATGTTTTCTGACAACAGATATGTATGGCTCTCATCATATTTTTACTTGTATATAAATTAACAATGTATTTATGGTCTAATGGATGGAATGTCAGTTAATGTGTTGAGGCATTAATTCTTCATGGTGGATCTCAGATAAGTATGATACCCTTATGCTCAGATATGTTATTTACACATGTAGTTTACATATCCGTGACATGTTTGACGAAATGCTTGTCATGGCTAGTAGGGGTCCAATCAAGGGTTTTTTAGCCCCCTAATTTTCTCTCTTTTTGCCATTTTCCCCTTCCTAAATCATAACCATTTACCATTGTTTTACCTCTTTTATACACCCTCATCTTGCATCAGTCCAAGAACGGTAACATATTTCGTATAAACTTTATTTTTCATATTTTAAACTTAACTTAGCATTAATTAATCATTTATTACATGATTTCTTACTTTTAATCACTCTTTGTAACTTATCGATATCTCCAATGTTTATTTGGCAGTTAAGTACTTATCATGACTATTGATCCTAATGCAAGATCAGATCTTGCACCGTTGCCAGCATATCAAATCCTTGCAGCAGATCCGAACCTCCTTGATCATCTCCCCATTTTGAGCAGCTTCAACCACGACAGCAAGATCGATCCAAAGGCAGCTGAGATCAAAACAGTGAAGAACGAAAGCTGGAGATTGGCTACGGCCAATTTTGTTAATTGTCTAAGTTTAAAGGCCAAGAAGCTAAATTCTGTGGTTGGTTATGTAATCAGTTGAATGATCTATTTTGGCCCTTGGCCAAAGATCTATATAATGTAGAATGTAAATAGGACTAAGGGAGATTTTTTGAGAGAACAGAGGCACAGCTAGAAAGGTGGTAACAGGTAGTTGTATTTTGTTATCACCCGAATTTGGTTTGGACGATGTATTAACGCATGTACTTGCCTTAATGAATTAATAAAAGGGAGCTCTGCCTCATGTTTTATAAATCGCATTTTTGTATTTGAGCTGATGAATTGATTAAAGTACTGAGCAGCTTTTTTATTTAAAAGGGAAACACGTTGGTTGGCTAGGGGGCAGCCAACCCAGCTCGTTTACCATGTTTCCTGTTTCGTGTAATTTGTGTTTATATTGTCAAGTGTGATTTAATTTCAAGCACATGCATTCCTGTTTGAGTGAAAGCAGATCCGTTGTGTGAAGTAGCTAAATTTCCTTTCATGCACTTGATTTCAGATTGGTTTTCCCTGCCTGGTCCAGGCAGGGGAAATAAACCTACACCAGTGCACGTTGGTGTGTTATTTCCTTTTCTGCAATTTTGTTTGGATTGGCTTTCCCCGCCTGGTCCAAGCAAGAGAAATTAACCTACACCAGTGCACATTGGTGTGATGCAGCAAGCCTTCTTAGTCTACTTTCCACAATCTTCTTTCTTTCATTAAATGCTTTATGACAGGATAAATGTATATGGATTGTTTCTTTATTCCTGCACTCTGTCAAGATCAGAAACATTCATTTCTATGTGTGCAATTTGCTTTAACAGTATAATAGCACTTGCAATAACTAAGCACTCATTTTAAGAATTAAATGCTAAGTGCAAGAAGCTCTGATCCGGTGCAAGAACTAGTTTCTTGCCACAAGATCTGAGTGCTTCGAACCTGGAAAAGTTCAAGCCCTTGCAAGAAGTAAAAAGCCTTTAGTAAAGACAACATTTATACCTTCTGCATAAATCTTTGATTCCTGCACTAGTGCAAGTAGATTGCCATAGTATAGGACAAATTAATGCAAGAAGGAAATCTCTAAAGGAGCAGGTTTAAGGGCCCATTTGATGAGACTACTAAGTGTCTCTGCTAAATAAAAACACATACTCAGTAGTTAAACAATAATTAGCTAGAGTGATTACCCTTTGTTTTTAATTCTCTCTTGCAAATGCATTCTTTCTTGTTCCAGTCTTAGATTATTTTGATGGTTCAAGTTGCCTTTTTCTCTTTTTAGTTTGATTATGAAAAGTTTCCTTTAAAGAGAGTAGGGATTTATATTAGAAAGATTCATACCATCTCTGGCATTGCTTATGCTTCATCTCTAAGTTTACGAATCCCCCGGGTTCACAACTTAAGTGTTGAGGAGTTTTCTTAAGTGTAATTCTGGCAGCCGACATTTTGGCGTCGTTGGCGGGGAGGCAATTTGATTTGGTAAGAATTTTCTGATTATACAATAGAGGTAATCTTTCCTTTATTTTTGCAGTATTCTAACGACATTTTTATTAGAATTTGTTTGTTTTTCTTTCTTTTTTGAAATGAATGCCTAGAAAAGGTAAGGGTTCGAAGCCCACTAAGGGCCGAAAGAATTCTGAAAAGAATTCTCATATTGGGTCTCCTTCTGTGAGCAGGAAGCCCAATCCAATTCAAACCCAATACGCAGGAACAATCCACCTGGATTTTGGTGACAACAAATCAGGTGTGGTTCAGCCTATTTGGAGCAAAATGGAAACAATGGCGGACCATGAAGATCATGTGGAAGGAACTAGTGAAAACCAGGTAAGTGGAGAACAATCCACTTTTGTGTTTCCAATTGTGGATCCTGATACTGTGGCGCAAATGAATAATATTCCACCATCAGCTCTCCCTCATTTCCATGGTAAAGTTCATGAAGATCCTGACTCTTTTCTATTCGAGTTTGATATTCTGTGTAGAATTTATGATTATTCAATTGACGCTCAGAAGTTAAGATTATTTCATGTTACTCTCAAGGACTCAGCTCTACGTTGCTTTATGGGGTTAGGAGGAAACACTATAACCTCTTGGGATCAGATGAAGAGACTGTTTTTGTCTAAATATCAAGAATATTACAAAACTCGGGACATGCAGGATGAGATTTTTACAATCATATAGGATGATGATGAAACTCTTGAAGATTACCTAGAAAGATTTCTATATATTTTACAAAGGTTGAAACTTAAGCTTGATTCCAGTACTATTAAAACCTTGTTCTTAAGAGGACTTACTGATAATGCTAGAAATAATTTAAATCTGTTAGGACAAGGTGATATTTCTTAGCAAACGTTTGAACAAATTTGCGAATTATGCAGGAAATTTTAAAGAAATCAGTATAGATCTGGTAGAGGAACTCGAAACAGAAATAAAAAAAACCGTATCTACTGATGCTATGATTATTGGACTAGAAAATAAAATGGAAAACATGAAAATTGATATAATGAATACTGTTACCAAACAGTTGGACTCTTTAAAATTTCAGCAAAAACTCATGAAGGAACAAGAGTCATCATGTATTTTATGTCCTAAATGTAGAGACAAGCATCCTCCTAAAGAGTGTCCTCTTAATTTGAAAGAAACTAATAAGTGTGCTATTTGTGCAGAAGACCATGTCACAGAAAAATGCCCCTCTATACCAGGACTTAACGTTGTATTTACAGGGGGACATCCTGAAGCTGAATACTTGTATGCTATGGTAGCAAGAAGGAATTGGCCTCAAGTAGGTGCAAGTATGGCTCCTGAATTTTCTTCACACTATTTTGGTAATAATTCACATGCATATTCTTATCCTAACACTAATCAACAGTTGCAGTATGGGAATCAATATCAACATGGGCAACCTTCTCAACCATGGCAACAACGTTGGAGAGGGCCAACTCATTCTCCATATTCCTACCAACCACCTATGCAGTCATATCCATGTACACATACACCTTATTCAATGCCTCAACTTTCGAGTCAGTCTACTCCATCGTTGCCTTTACCTCCACCTTTTCGACCTCCTCAGTTGCCTACTCAACCTATGCCCAATCCTAACAATAATAAAGCAGTGCAAATGATCTATGTAACAAACCCACCTTTACCATTTGAGTACCAATCTATTCCAGTTGGGGTTCATGATATTCAATTAAGATTGGGAAGGACTGTAACATAATAAAAAAAAATCAGAAGCAACCTAGAGTGATTGTTGAAGAGAAAGCAGAAGAGGAAACTCTTAACCATTCTCCGAAAATTATCACTAAGCAACCCTTACCCTCTGAATCCTTGCCATCTTCTTCCAACCAGCCTCCCTTCCCAGCGAGGCTAGTAATGGAAAGAAGTGAGCCTATTTCTGAGATTAGCTTGGCATTAGAGCTTCAGAATCTTTTCATTAAGATACCTTTGCTTCAAGCCATCAAAGAGATCCCCATTTGTACCAATATTATTAAGGAACTCTATCTCAAGAAACCCGGGAGGAAGATATTGGAACCCCAAACCATTCAATTTGTTGTTAGGGCAGCATAGTTGATGACAGGATGTGTGTCTATGGAAAATATATTGATCCTGGAAACCCTATTGTCTCAGTTCAGATTGGTAATGTCCTTGTCTCTAATGTTCTTATAGACCTGGGGGTAGTCATTAATGTCATGACTAAGAAAACCATGGATCAACTTCGGTTATCTCATCTTCGCCCTACTCCCACTGTGCTTGAATTAGCGGATAGATCTAAAATTAAGCCAGAAGGAGTATTGGATGATGTGATCATCTCATTAGATTCTTGGGAATATCCTGCTGATTTCATTGTGCTTCAGCCAACGAACCCAGTAGGAGGACATCCCTTGATCTTGGGTCGACCAATTGCTTGCTACAGCCGATGCATATATTGGATGTCATTCTGGTGATATGTATATTTCGCATGGAGATTCTAGGAAGAAAGTTACCTTATACCCCCCTGCCAGATCCCTTCAGGACCTTCGAGATACTTTATGGTTGGATCAAAGGAATGATGAGGAGACTCAGCCCATTTCCCTTATCCATCATTATATTGGGTCTTCACAAGAAGATGAGATTCAATATTTCCTGAATAATCTAGACACTATGCCTAATTTTGAGCTATTGAGCTAGATTTTCAGCCTAGACTTTCAAGATAATCATGATTCTCATTCTTTTGTACGGTTGCATTTGACCACTCCCTTGAGTACTCCTGAGCCTGATACTACTCTTGTTGAGATTAGCCCCGATAAATCCTTGCATATTAGTTCAGATTTGGACTCATCTCAGCAGGAGCAGCTTGTGAAGTTGTTGCAAAACCATCTTAGTGCCTTTAGCTGGGGCTATGAAGATATGAAGGGTATTCCTCCTGAAACTTGTACACGTCATATCTATATTCAGGAAGGAACCCCACCTTTCCGACAACCCCAAAGACGAATGAATCTAGCTCTAAGAGATATTGTGAAGGAAGAAGTACAGAAACTCTTGGATGTCGGTTTTACCTATCCAATTTCTGACAATCAATGGATCTCTCCATTAGTGCTAGTACCTAAGAAAGATATAAGATGGTGTATTTGTATTGATTATCGAGAATTAAACAAAGCCACTCTCAAATATTATTTCCCTCTCCCTTTCATTGACTAGGTGCTTGATACCCTTGCAGGAAAGAAATATTTTTCCTTCTTGGATGGCTTCAGTGGTTATAACCAGATACAGATTGCACCCGAAGATCAAGACAAAACTACTTTTACATGTCCATGGGGTACATTTGCTTATAGAGTTCTTTCCTTTGGTTTATGTAATGCTCCGACTACCTTTCAAAGGGCAGTCCTGGCCATTTTTGCTAATCTAGAATTTGTAGAAATTTATATGGATGACTTTTCTATGTTTGGTGATTCTTTTCAGGAAGCTCTCGAAAATCTGGAAAAAGTACTTCTTCGTTGTAAGGAAGCCCATCTCGCCTTGAGTGACAAGAAATGTAGATTAATGTGCAAATCAAGAGTGGTACTTGGCCATTTGATTTCTAGTAAAGGTATCTAGGTTGATCCAGCAAAGATTGAAATCATTCTGCATCTTCCTGCACCCAAAACTCAAAGGAAAGTAAGAGGTTTTTTAGGACATGCTTGTTACTTTTGGCCTTCCTTGTTTAAGGATGCAAAACAATATGTCAGGCGATGTGATAGCTATTAGCGAATGAGCCAGCCTAATCAAACCAATGTAATGCCTTTGTGCCCCCAAGTTATGATTGAGCCATTTGAAAAATGGGCTATTGATTTTATAGGGCCAATAAATCCAACGTCATTAAGTAAAAAGCATATCTTGGTTTGTACAGATTTTGTTACGAAATGGGTAGAAGCTAAAGTTGTTTCCTTTGCTATAGAAAAAGAAGTTGTTGATTTTCTTTTTACTGAAATATTTACTAGATTTTGTGTGCCTAGAGAAATTGTTTCTGACAATGGTCTGCAATTTATTTCTAATCTGGTACAGGGTGTGATGGAGTAATACAAGATCCGGCACAGGAAATCCACGTCGTATCACCCGCAAGCAAATGGCCAGGTGGAATCCACAAACAAAGTGATCGAGTCCATTCTTACAAAGACAGTATATATGGATCAGAAAGACTAGGCTAAAAGATTACCAGAGGCTTTGTGGGCATACATAACCACTTGGAGAAATAGCATGGGACATACACCATATGAGCTGGCATATGGCAAACAGGTTCTGTTACCAATTGAATTCCAGATCAAAACTTTCAGAACTGCAGTTCAGTTAGGACTAGATCTCTCTGAGGCACAACAACAACATCTTCTCCAATTAAATGAGTTAGATGAATTTCGTAGGGATGTTGTTCAGCAAAACATACTAATTCAACAGCAACACAAAAGGTGGCATGACTAGTCTATTCATAAAAAGCAATTCCAACCAGGTGATTGGGTGCTCCTTTATGATTCTATATTTAAAATTTTTAAAGGGAAATTCTAGACACGTTGGATGGGACCTTATGAAGTGATCCGAGTATTCGAGAATGGAGCAGTAGAAGTTAAAACTATTACTGTACAAAATTCAGTATTCTTGGTAAATGGACACAGATTAAAGAAGTATTTTCCGCCACTTACTAGGAAAGATTTTACACAGCAAGTCCAACAAAAATTCGGGACGGTAGTGGTGAATGGTAATACCAACCTTTTGAAAACATGAATTCTTCTTCTTCTTAATTCAGTAGCAACACAAAATGTGGCATGACAAGTCTATTTAGAAAAAGCAATTCCAACCAGGTGATTGGGTGCTCCTTTATGATTCTATATTTAAAATTTTTAAAGGGAAATTTCAAACACGTTGGATGGGACCTTATGAAGTGATCCGAGTATTTGAGAATGGAGCAGTAGAAGTTAAAACTATTAATGGACAAAATTTAGCATTCTTGGTAAATGGACACATATTAAAGAAGTATTTTTCGCCACTTACCAGGAAGATTTTACACAGCGAGTCCAACAGAAATTCGGGACGGTAGTGGTGAATGGTAATACCAACCTTTTGAAAACATGAATTCTTCTTCTTCTTAAAAAACAAAATTAAAGAAAAAAGAAACATTTTCCTGTAATTATGAAAATCAGTTCACTGACATGATTGCAGAAGGATCAACCTGAAAACCAGCTTGCTGGCAGGAAGATCAAAAATTTCTAATAAAAAGAAAATGCTTGATCTTTAGATATGCTAGCGGCTACCAGGTAAAAGCAGGGTCAACAAAACCAACCTTTATACAATTGGGGTAATTAGCATGGATATTTTTATTCAAGTAACACTTAATTTTCGCTACAGCTATTTTTTTCTTGCACCAGTGCAGGCAGACCTTCCAAAAAAATTTCTATCTTTCTTCATATTCCACTTTCGTAATATTCCCTCGGTTTTCTTCTTCAATCCCAGAATGATTGACCTTCCCATATTCTTATGAATTTACCCTGTCCGTTTTGAAAAACCCCACTTTACCCTTGAATTTTTTCCCTATCCCACTTTTGTTTATCCCCTCATGTGGTACCATTCCTGGAATCCCTGTAACAAAATTCCTTCCCATTCTGAAATTTCCCTTTTCCCACTTCTGTGTTCCCTCATGAATTCATTGCAGGATCTCGCGCACAAAGAGCAAAAGGATATGCTCTGAAGCATCAAGAAAGGGTGAAGCAAATTTCGAGTATAAGTTGAGGAAGCCATGTTGGAAGTCCAACCTATATTTTATTTAAATTCCCAATTCTTTTTAGATATTATGCTTGCACTAGTGCAAGCATGTTGTCCTATATGATAATGCAAGCAGAATGGTACCAGCAAAATAGCATAGTTTAAGCGGTGCAAGCAGACCAGTGCAAGCATGCACCCTGTCAAAAACATAGTACAATTTGTTCTTTTCATAGTATACGTCATAGGAAAGTGGTCATCATGGAAATTTATAAGGAGTCCTTTCACTTAGGCAATGAGTACTTGTGCTATCATATTAACTAGGAGAAAATTATTTAAAGTACAAGGTGTTTTTAAGTTAAGAATCATGATCATTTTTTATGAATGCTAAGTTCTTTTTTTGAATTATGAAGGAATGCGGAAGTGTTTAACCGTTACTTGGACATAATTGCCCCTTTCCGCCATAATCCTAGATGTCCTTCACTCATAATGATTACCTCACCTAGCCGTTAAAACGCCACCGCAAGTACCAATCTGGCCTGATCTCAAAGATGTCGTGCATCCATGGCTATTTCAGTGGAATGAATGGGTGATAATATGGAAAGGATGGTGGACAGTTGGATCTCTATTTATAAGAACCAATTTTCCTGGTGTTCCATGTAAATTCTCGACTGTTCATAGTCGTTAAGCAGTGATGCCCCCTGTTCGAAGCGAACACTCATCTCTCAGTAGGGTAGAATAGATTACTGAGTATCACAATAGACTTGCACTATTGCGAGACTCGGGCTTTCTTCAGTTCTTGCCAAAGTTTGATGGGCATGACAGAGAAGTGGCCTTACAGTTTGCTAGAAGTTTCAAAAATGGTCGAGTAAAAATTGGGCCTCTAAAATTTGAAGTTACAGAAGAATTTGTAGTAGCAATGGCATGATTGGAAAATATTGGTGATCAGTGGTTTAAAAATTAGAAACTAGAAAGCAAGCGATGGCAGCGTTTTGTCGTCGACAGGAAGATACAGCTCCTGTTGAGACAAAAAAAATAAAAAATAAATAAAAAAATAAAAAAATAAAAATAAAAAAAATTGGTAACTCATGCTGCTTGGGTAATTGAACTAGAGCTTCAAGTGCAGAACTTAGAACAACTCATTGCTAAAGCGCATGAGGATAAAGAACATAGTAGAGAAGAATTAACTGCAGAGATCCAGAAAAAGAAAAAAGAAGTTAAAGTCTAGAAGTACCAAGTTGCGCAATTTTTCAAGCGACTTAAAAAGGTGACAAAGAAACTAAAGAACATCAGAAAGAAGAAACTAAAACATTGCAGGCTGATGTCAGTATGCCAGAGCAGGATTGAGCTGGAATGCTCAAAGTTTTGAAGGTTTTTTGCAAAGGTAAAGAGTTGTGTGAGGACACACAACAATTTAGGGATGGGAAGATGTTAGCCCCCTAATTTTCTCTCTTTTTGCCATTTCCCCTTCCTAAATCATAACCATTTGCCGTTGTTTTACCTCTTTTATACACCCTCATCTTGCACCAGTCCAAGAACGATGACATATTTCGTATAAACTTTATTTTCATCTTTTTAACTTAACTTAGCATTAATTAATCATTTAAAATGGGATTTCTTACTTTTAATCACTCTTTGTAACTTATCGATATCTCCAATGTTTATTTGGTAGTTAAGTACTTACCGTGACCACTGATCCTAGTGCAGGATCGGATCTTGCACCATTGCCAACACAACAAATCCTTGCAGCAGATCTGAACCTCCTTGATCATCACCCCATTTTGAGCATCTTCAACCACGATAGCAAGATCGATCCAAAGGCAACCGAGATCAAAATTGTGAAGAATGAAAGCTGAATATTGGCTGCGGGCAGTTTTGCTAACTGTCTAAGTTTAAAGGCCAAGAAGCTAAATTTTGTGGTTGGTTATGTAATCGGTTGAATGATCTATTTTGACCCTTGGCCAAAGATCTATATAATGTAGAATGTAAATAGGACCAAGGGAGTTTTTTTTAGAGAACAGAGACACAGCCAGAGAGGTGGTAACAGGTTGTTGTATTTCATTAGCGCCCAAATCTAGGCTGGACGATGTATTAACACATGTACTTGCCTCAGTGAATTAATAAAAGGGAGCTTCGCCTCATGTTTTATAAATCGTATTTATGTATTTGAGCTGATGAATTGATTAAAGTACTGAGCAACATTTTTATTTAAAAGGAAAACGCGTTGGTTGGCTAGGGCCCAACCAAACTAGCATGTTTACCCTCTTTCCTGTTTCGTGTAATTTGTGTTTATATTGTCAAGTGTGATTTAATTTCAAGCACATGCATTCCTATTTGAGTGAAAGCATATTCGTTGTTTGAAGTAGCTAATTTTCCTTTCCTGCACTTGATTTCAGATTGATTTTCCCTGCTTGGTCCAAGCAGGAGAAATAAACCTACACCAGTGCACGTTGGTGTGTTATTTCCTTTTCTACAATTTTGTTTAGATTGGCTTTCCCCGCCTAGTCCAAGTAGGAGAAATGAACCTGCACCAGTGCACGTTGGTGTGATGCAGCAAGCCTTCTTAATCTACTTTCCACAACCTTCTTTCTTTCATTAAATGCTTTATGATAGGATAAATGTATATGGATTTTTTTCTTTATTCCTGCACTCTGTCAAGATCAAAAACATTCATTTCTATGTGTGCAATTTGATTTAACAGTATAATAGCACTTGCAATAACTAAGCACTCATTTTAAGAATTAAATGCTAAGTGCAATAAGCTATGATCCGGTGCAAGAACTAGTTTCTTGCCACGAGATCTGAGTGCTTCGAACCTGGAAAAGTTCAAGCCCTTACACGAAGTAAAAATCCTTTAGTAAAGACACCATTTATACCTTCTACATAAATATCTGATTCCTGTACTAGTGCAAGTAGACTGCAATAGTACATGACAGATTAATGCAAGAAGGAAATCTCTAAAGGAGTAGGTTTAAGGGCCCATCTGATGAAACTGCTAAGTGTCTCTGCTAAAGAAAAACACACACTCAATAGTTAAACAATAATTAGCTAGAGTGATTGCCCTTTATTTTTAATTCTCTCTTGCAAATGCAATCTTCCTTGTTCCAGTGTTAGATTATTTTGATGGTTCAAGTTGCCTTTTTCTATTTTTAGTTTGATTCTACAATCTTTCCTTTAAAGAAAGTAGGGATTTATATTAGAAAGATTCATACCATCTCTAGCATTTCCTATGCTTTGTCTCTAAGTTTACGGATCCCCTAGGTTGACAAATTAAGTGTTGAGGAGTTTTCTTAAGTGTAATTCTGACACCCAATAGGTTTCATTCAATTATTTTCTTTAGTACTGTCATTTCCATGTTATCTTACTATTATGAAGAAATGGTTCAATTATGAGCAGTGCCCTGGGCTCTGGACCTAAAAAAGTGGCTCAAATCCCAGGGACACTGGCATAACACTGACTAAATGAGTCCCTGGACACTGGCAGGAAAGCCTGTGAGAGTGACTATGGGTTTCTCGACGCTATCATGCCTATAGCATGCGAGAGAGTGAGGCTTAAGTTGTACAAAATCTTAGTGGGACCCAAGGGTAAGTTGTTTGAAGTGTTGGATTCGTTCTTGAGGTTCCTGAAGTTTATGTCGAATGTTTGTATGGTGTATTTCCATCGGTTCCACTTCTTTAACGTGACTTAGGAGTTTGAATCATATCATATTGGCCTCTCATCGCATGTTTACCCCGGTTGGTCGATTGCTTGGGTAGATGTGGGAGGAGGGTGTTACAATCTGGAGATATTTCTCCTCCAAGTCACTTAAAAACTCTCTACACCTAGTCATGTGGAATGAGGCACCCAAATCAAGTACCACACACTCCCCATCAAAGTGTTGGCCATGCATGGGATAAGGGTGAAATCTAGCTCAAACTGTGAAGCCAAAGCTTCACCTATTGTTGCTACTTTAGACTCCTTCTTTCTAGACTTTTTGTGTGGACACTTAGTAGAATAGTGCTTGAATCCATGACAATTGAAGCATTTGATTTTGGAAAAGTCTTTCTTATTGCCCTCTTGGCTAGATTCAGTCGCACCTTGGGACTTCTTTCCCTTGGCCTTCATTCCTTTGCTAACTAGAGCACAATCCTCTTCCTCTTATTTGGATGAGGTTCCATCTATGGTATTCCACCTTATTTCCTCTTGTACCAAATAATACCATAAGTGCTCCCAATTTGGTAGTTTCTCCCTCCCATTCACCGAATCTTGATAGCTATGTCGACTCTTGTGAATGACGAGAAGGGCTACGTTTACCAATTCCTCTTCTGCAACATTACCACCAACCCCACCAAGTTCATCATGACATCGTATGAACCTGCTCATATATTGTAGAATAGTGTCGTTCTTTTGCATATTGATACTTCAAAGTTTATCCTAGAGTGTTAGCTTCCTATGGTTGGTGCTATTCTGAAATAGATCTATCAATTCCTGCCACATTGTGTAAGGAGTTTCTTTCCCATGGATATTTGAGACAATGTGGACTCACACTCCCTCCAATATTATTCTCCTTGCCTTAGCTACATCTTTCTTCCATTGAGAAAGGTTTTGGGCATCAACTGATCCTGGTTTTGCAATGTCTGTTTTGACATATTCTAGCAATTTGTTGTCATCCAACATTGCCTCTGTGTGATCCTTCCATGCACTGAAATTAGAGCTACCTCCAACTTGTTGAAGGTCATCTTGCCAACTCTGAAGAGATCCTGCTACACTAAATTGCAAATTCAATCCTCTTGAAAACAAGTTCGAAATTCTTGTTCTATTATGAATCCTTCTCTGATACCATGTAGCAATTATGTTGTAGAATTTCAACTGCTCATGAAATTTTAATTTAAACCACAAGACACAATCCTACTCTACTGCTATGCGGAATTCAATTCACAATTTAGAATATCAATCACAAACATGCAACAAGAAATAACACACATGTGCACAATTTTTTTCAAGGGAAAGCAACTGTTAAAACCCCTTATGTTTGCTTGCATTAATCTAATGAATAGAGATGTATTACAATTGCTAGCTCAATCTGAGCACAATGTGCAAGTGAATAACCTATCTCTCTAGCCACTAAAAATATTTGACCCAAGCTTAGCCAAATTTTGCCTCTACTTTAGCCCCTATTCCTTGCATAATTTCTGAGGAAATAGGCCCCTATTATTTAGGAATTTCCTCCAAAATGCTTGCGCAATTCCTAGGATTGATCACCTAACCAATACAATAAACTATACACTCAATCTAGTATATAATTATTATACATTGCCTTGGAATCTCCACCACAGCTGGGGAACTTGAATTATATGCATTCATGAGCTAATTTAGTTGCATGCATTAGTTAACTAAATGATATCTAAGTTGGATTGATGTCCCGCTACTCAACTAACCATGCACTAGTTCTATTGATTGTTGGAACTAGTTTAACTGGGTACAACTGAAACTAATTGAACTGGATTTCTATAAATTGGTAATCAACAAATGCAAACTGAACTCCAACTCATTAACTTGAATTTTATTGAGCTAACTTAGTGACAAGCGCCATGTCACACAAGTTAACTACTTCCAAGTTGTTTGTTGATGTGGAAATTCGAATTTTCTCAATTTAATCAAGGAAAAAGCAAATTGAGAATTTATTGCTCCATTTTCAACATGAAATAACATAGAATGATATCAAAATTAAAAATAAATACACTAAAAGTTAAATGAAAGTAAAAATACATGCTAAAAGACAAAGCCAATGACACAATATTGTTGCAGTACCTCTCATGTTTACAACAACAATTCCATGGGCACTCGGTCCAATAGCTATGTGTGGGGCTAATTCCCCACAAGTCTCACAGGCCATTCTCGGGGGCTCTATGTACACCTGCAAGACTACTCCAAGTGTGATTTCTCAATCTGGGACATTCCAGCTCTTGATATATTGATCCGGATTTAAACAGGAATGCAATAAAATACAGAGATAACCATAAAGACAGATATGCAGCGGAAATAATACTTCATTTCATTACTGTAAAATACTGAAATATGCTTACAACCAGAAATGGAAATAACCAAAGCTAGGGCGATGGTAAGGCTTATCTCTTAGAAGAGATGGTGGCGGCTACATGCCATCTACAGCTGGTTTCTAAAACTATGTGTACAATGAGGGCTCGAAGGCCTATTTATTGTTGCAGAAAGCAATAGGGAAAACCCTTTTCACACATTCCGCAAACTAACCGCTAGAAGCATGAACACAAAATTGTGGGGCCCTTTTTTGGGTAAGTTGGTACATCAATCTTCCTGGGGTCGCGAATTGGTCCATATTATCTCCCGTTTGACGCGCATGGATAGGCCCGTTCGGAAAGATTCTCTCTGACGGACTACTGACGAAAAATGATGATTTTTGGGCAAAAATCATTGGGCGGTAGATGTTCCAAAAAAACTTCCCATTTAACGGGCCTCAAAGACGGCTCCGGAAGTTTATGGACTTCGAAAAAAACTGCTAAAATAAGTAAACTGACTGTGCTATAATTAAGGAAACTTACTGAAAATATTGAAAGAGACAGTTAGGGTGGGGTCCAAATGGGATATGGTGGGTGGCACCAACATCCACCTGATCATTATATATATATATATATGTGTTAGGTAGAACCAACCTGTGAAATGACATAGAATGATATCAAAATTACAGCTAAATACACTAAAAGTCAAGTGCAAGTAAAAAGAGATGCTAAAAGACAAATCCAATGACACAATATTGTTGTAGTACCTCTCTCGTTTACAACAATAATTCCTTAGCTTATCACATGCTCTCACCAACCACAAACCAATGGGATTTATCATCTTCAAGCATAACAACCATGGGATTGACATAGGATATGTCATAACTAAGGAGAGGAATGTTTGATGGGATGAATGGAAAACAATGATGGTGAAAAGAAATAAGAGATGTTCCTTGCATGAGGCCTAGGTGCCCACTTTCCAATGATATGCCAACTTGTAATTGGAAGACACAAGCTAAAGATTGATGTGAGATCATTTAATGAATCATGGGAAAAAAGGTTAGTACTCCCTAATGGACAAGTGTTAAGGTTAATTCACATAAGCTCCCCTTTTCATCTTCCCCTCTTATGGTAACATAGTTCCCTCTTTACACCTTAAGCAACCTTTTTGGTGGATATTATATTAAATTATATTATTTTTATACATGCTTCTACATAAATTAAACACACCATGGTAATATCCATGTGGAACATAGATAAAGATAACATCCACACCATAATCCTATCCCAATAAATAGACTTGCAAGCATTCATTATTGATATCATTGCCTTTGGTTCAACACTACAAATATTTACAGTGCCTTTTACATGTTTTTACTCCATGGGGTCATTATAACTTTGCCCACTTGGTTTGACACCTCTCACATAGACTAGCCCATTACAAATAATGCATGATTTACTATATCATGCTACAAGGCTTAAAATTAGGGTGTTGCACAAACTCTCATGCAAGGGCACCATTCCCATCTCAAGATCCTCTTGATGCTCCAAATCATGGGGCCCTAAGGTCATTGCCTACATATTTAAACATGGGTATGATCTTATTCTATAATAGGAAGAAGCCTTAAATAATCCCTTCAAATTGCTAGAAGCCTTGAGTAAAGATTATCTACCAATTTTTGTGCTTGTTTTCACTTAGAGTTCATATTAATCTCAAACACTAATAATCATGACACCCATGGAGCCTCAAATTTTGTTAATTACGATGGGAAGAATAAAACTATATCCATTTTCCCATTTTTGTTTGGGATGATGAGAGACTCAAAACATTTGAATTAGATATTTTAGGAGTTATAGGTTGATTTTCCTCGAGTAAGGGATTAGAACCGATTATTTTTAATATGGATAAACTTATATTTTCCTCACTCAAAGGGAAACCTCTCCTCACTAAAGCATGAGCTCTACTTCCCTAATTCCTAGCTTTGAAAATGTATTATATTTGAAATAATTTATAATATATATATATATTTTGTAAAGGAGGAAGCTTGTGGCATATTCTAATGCTACTACTGAATATAGAACCCCAAGATGGTAAATCAAGATCCAACATCCATGAAAAGAAGAGGTCGAGTTGCATTCTTAAAGGATCCCCAACCCCAAATTAAATATCAAAACTGACAAATGGGGATAACAAATATTGGGTTACCTAGTTAAACAATTAAACCCCCTATTTTATATCAAGCCTTCAAGGGTAACTAGGGAGTGACAAGAGCTGGAGACATGATATTTTAACTAGGAGTTACCTTAACATTGAAATTTCATTATACTCTAAGATTAGTAACCAACAATAAATTAGAGGCAATAACTACCTTTCAAGGTCTTCAAATACTATAAAAGTTGACTTGGAATAAAATTGTGGTGGTAGGGGACTTGAAAACTATCATTTAAATCCTTTGTGAATATAAGAATTCAGCCTCTCCTCCCCTATAAATAACAACAAGAATGGGAAAACTATGTTATTTATTCACATAAATTTATTCCATTAAGGATAAAAAATAACACTGGCAAATGAGTGTGCAAACAAAGGAGTTGTGGCTCGAGAAGGAGAATTCACAGTTGTAGTTTCAAAAATGCAAGTCATATCAATTCTCTAGATATCGTGAGGGGAAGGGACAAGAATACAAAGTGAGTTTTTGGTGTACTGAACACCGTATTATAGGAAGTTCCAATTCAAGGAGACACTTAAAGCATCAAAAAACATATTGTCCAAATCATGTGTAGAGACTAGAGAATATAAGTTGCAAGAGGGTGGTATTTCATCAAATCAAAAGGTTAGGGTCCAAAATGTTTCCATGATGGCTTCCAAATTCTCTAAACATATATAAGAAACTCTACCTTTTCCTATAGATGAATTACTTTTACCATGAAATGAACATCATTTTTTTCTCGCGAAAAGAAAATGCATTTTGCATATACACACCTAGACACATGCATACACCTGGATCTTCCCAGGTCCATGTTTGGAAGAGTATGATTACAAAATGCATATGCTTATATAACTTTCAAAGAGATCGTCCCGATAAGGACCCTGAAATGTAGAAAAAACTAAAAAGAGAGAATGAAACTATAATACAAGTGGTAAGATCAAGCAATGTAGAAATCACTTATCTTCCCCTTCTTTCCTTTCTTTTTTGTACCTGTTTCCATTCCCCAGCTTTGGAGTCCACTTGAGCAAGAGCCATATCAATCATGGATGTATTTCGAGGATGCTCTTTATCCGAGCCTGACCTATCTGATACGTGAACATGCTTTGTGCCCACCAAGCCATCCTCTTTGTGTACTAAATTTATTTGATGATTTGACTCTTGATTTACTGTTATATCTATCCCACTCTGGTGTATTGTGGTATTATCATTCTTATCCTAGGTGCCCCATCTTCTTTTATACAATTCTTCATAATGTCTTATTCTCATCATCAGAGGAATGTGGATCTGAAAACTACCATCCCTTTGTCTTGTGCACCTTTTTCTTTTTTGGGTTCTTTTTGCTCGTCGGCATGTGTTCTGAAGATGTCTTGTTTGAAAATGATGATGATATTTGAAGGTTGTATTCTCATAGTCTAATGCTTGTGATCACTAAAGATTTTGATGTTTCAATATTATGTGGTCTGGTAAACCTTTTCTCAAGTCAATCTCCACACATACTCTAATAAAGGTAAAAATACCTTTCTCTAATCTTTCCATACCCCTCTTTTTGGACTTACACAAAGTATTTCCAATTCCCTCCAGAACTTTAGGGTGCCAAAAAGGGAGGGGAAGGCTTGGGAGTCTCAACCAAATTAACAATGTTGTAACGACCATATTTGTTGCATCAAAATCTAGAAATCATGGAGTAACAATGAGCCATGCTTTACCCCAAAACCATGGCCCTTCATTTAATGCAAACTCCAAATCCTTTTGTGTGTCAAATTGTACAACAAAAAAACCTTTGGAACGTAAATATAAGCCACAATTGGGAGTCCAGGAGGAGAAAACCAATTGGTGTAAGTCTTCTTACTTGGGACAGAAGCCATTAAATCTGCATATAACTGCCTTGGTGTGAAGAGCTTTGAATAATGTGTTTACCTCTAGAAGATTAACTTCCAAGAAAGGAGGTTGCTCCATTTGGTCAACTATGTAGGGACTTGGTATGCTTTGTGCCTGCTCTATACGTAAAGAGACTTCCCATTCACAACATCTTTGAATGTGGGAGCTTTCCCATTTGGTTTCCTGGATCCAAAATCTCTAGATCTTGAATCCCCTCCTCTCAGTCTTATGATTAAAATTAGTGTTGAGTTTCAGCTGATATTATAATCTTGGATCTGATAAAATTTGTTGAGGACCTTCCCATCGTATTGAAGAACCTGATAATTTATAAGAAGTCCCAATTTATTTTCAATAGTTTTTTTTTAATGAAAAAACATAGGTATGATTTATGGTCCATAATAAATGGGATTTTCCACTCAAGATCTTATTAAAGATCTAGAAATTTGTCTGCTCCAACATAGCCCAATTGTCAAGCAATGCGAACCCCAGAGGGAGAGACAAAGAAAACAACGTTTAATAGTCCATCTGAGCATAAAGAAAGGAGCTTCCATCAAAAACGTCACCCAAGAGATAAAGCATACATTATAAATCAAAGTGGAGAGAGCATATGGATCTAAGTGATACGTTATTGAGCACTTTGATATCGATGATCTTAGATCAGAATGTACCCACACCACACAAGACACATTTGTATACTTGTGCACTTTTCTAGCCCAGACACAACAAACAACAGACCAATCCACCTCCAACTTTATTCGCAAGTCCCTTCTACCAAGACTATAACGAAAACATGAAACCAAATCCCTAATGTTCAACCTATTCAAGGAAGAAACTACTCCAAGCCAAACAATGACGACCAAATAACAACTCCAGAGTGAACAAACTCTAACTTGAGTTTCCCAGTCCATTTTTTTAGCAAAGAATGTTCTATGTTCCATGAAATGGACATCATAAAGGTGCTTAATAATTAAAATATTTGTGTATGGGGGTACAATAAAAGTTGAGGTGGAAGCCCCATCTTGCATGTTATGTGTTGAGTGGATTAGCCACTTTGCATTCTCTTTCTCCATTGTTCATTTCCTTCTTTATTCATTTGCAATAATATTTATCCTTTTTCCGGTTTTGTCCATCCTTTATTTCTTTAATGACATAATGCTCCTATTGCTCTACAACCTGTTAGAAAATTAGAAAGGCAAAAAGATTCTCTTATCTTGATAATTACTTGTGATATTCTTGTAGTCTTATTAACTTTTCTTTATGTTATTCTTTTATCTTCTTTTCATAAAGAAATCATCAAATCAAAACATGAAGATAAACGACACCAGATATAGGTACTTAGTCAGGGCTAAAATCCCTCTATAGGGGAAAACCTAGTCAAATCCTTCCACTAATAGAGTCAAATCAAATTGAGACAGACTCAGACCTTGGACCTGACCAAAAGACCTTCCTCCTCCACCAAGTTAGCCTTCCAAGATGATTCTGAAAACTTTGGTAGTCTCTTCTTGTCTATCAGCTTCATCCCAACAATAACACAAAATTTCGTCCCTATTGCATCCCTGCAACATCATCCCTCCTGTAGTTCCATAATTTTTCACGTGTGAATCACAAGAGAGAGAAAATGGTCTCCAAACTTCTTCACTAGGGTTTTTCTTCTTCTTCCTTGAATTTCACACCCTCTTTCCTTCTCCAGCAACTGCAGATCAAACTTTTTGATAATGTATTCCAAATGTGGTCAAGTTGCTACCATATATAGTGGATCGTGCCTCCCAATTAGGTTGACTTGTCTTCCTTGAGGCCGACTTGGTGGAGCAGGTCTAAATGACTTATTTGACACTAAAATAAATTTCTTTCTTAACTGATAAAGCCCAAAAAAGGGTCTTTTACATGACGACAATGATTCTTGACATAAACCATAGAAGATTACAATGGAGCCTTTGACCTAAAAATAATTGAGCAAAGCATGAAGCCCATGCTTTAATAAGTCAATTTTTTTTTTACAATAATTTTTTTTTTTTCTTTATTACATTAAATACAATTATTAAGACTGACACTAGTTACATTTTTCAACACTCCCTCTTATGAAGACCAACACTAGCCAACATTTTTCAATACCCTTTCTTCTATCCAAGCTCCCTCTCAACTCAACAACTTCTTGCTTTTATAACATTGGAGAGACTTCAATCTTTCAATGCTTTTGGGAACATCATGGCAACAAGGTCATCATAGTCATTATCATTCTTATAGCTTCCTTCAGCATGATGATTATTATTATCATCTTAAATGATGAACATCTTCAACGTATTGAAGATTATGTACCTGCAAAACTTTAATAACCAGTACAACCAAATACAAATGAAGTCAACTATATCAAAATCATGTCATTACAATGGAAGCATCAAAACATTCAAGCTTTAGACATAAAATACCTAAACCTAGTTAGGTTCATAGTTAGCAGGGGTCACATCTTATGTACTAGACTTCCACATTTTGCTAGGGTTTTGTCATAAACCCTAGAATTCATGTTCGAGACATAAGGTCTTATATATCAACAACTCAATCAAGATATTAATCCATTCTTTGTACACCTAAGGTTTCAATAATATGCTTTTAGAATTTCATGACAGATTCTACTAGGGTTTTGTTATATATCCTAGATTTCATCAATAATCAAGTTATCACACTTGCATATACATATCTAGGGTTTCATTATTATACACTAGCATCTCATATAAATATCTACTAGATAAACCATAGATACAAACATCAGAATTAGATATACAACAATTTAATTAGGCTAGGGTTTTGATCATACCAAAGAATATGCATCTAGGGTTTCATTCCTAGGATCTTACTATAACTATTACAAGGGTTTTGTTCATAAACCTCAATTCACCAAACCCTAAAAATCTAGGGTTTCATTAAATAACCTATAAGCTTTATGTTTTCCACTGGATCCGAGCCCCAGATCTAGAAGATGGAGGTCCTCCCATTAAATGTTTTGAAGAAGATCTAGAATGATTCAATCTCTACCTATATTTTGGCCAGATCTAGGAGCTTTAGATCCTCCATGCCCAAATCCAACATGGAAAGTTCATCATATGATCATGAATCAAAGAGATCATATGCCGACCAATCTAATCTTTCTTTTTGCCAACCCCCACGTTGTTATCTATGTCAGAAAGCTTATATCTCAATGCCAAAATCTTGCTCAAATCAAAGTGAAAAGGGTTTTGGATCAAAATGAACTAATTCACTCTCGTGATGGCACTTATCTACCATTGGTTATCACTTTAAGTGAGGTTGGTCACTATTCCTATGAGCAATGATCACCACTTCTCAGCCTCACGGCCTCTCAATCCACCAAATCTTGCATTTGAAACCAAAGCATGAGACAATGTTGCCTCAAATTATATTTTTCTCCATGTCAATGGAACACTGGAAGTCAAACTCTACTTGCCCGACTTTGCCTTGCAAATACTCAATCCACCATACCCTACAATAGAAACCCTAGATCTCTAATATTTTTCCATCGGCATCCCCTTATCGTAAGGATATGAACTTAGTATTTAGCACCTCGTCACCATCATTATTAAAATCAACACTGATGGCTCTTGAATTTACTTTTTAAATAAAAATATGATCAACTTCTCCCACTAATCCATCCTATTTTAATCAGCATATTCATTACTATCCCTACTTTGTATTTTTTATTTATTTCTTTCATTATAATTTGTTGAAAGTAGTTTTAAGGATTGGTGTTAGATCCTTATGAACTTCAAGACAAGTTGAAAGGATTTTGAAATAATGGTGGTACATCCCTATGAATTTCAAGAGAAGGATGTTAAATCTTTATGAATTTCAAAGATAAGACTTGGAATGAAAACAAATGAGCTATCAACTCCCCACGTCAACTCTATATGACCTTTGTTCACTTAAATAAATGAACCCTTATGATTCTCTCTCACACTTGGGATATTGAACATCTCATTTCTCATAAATAAATGAAAGGAAATAAAGTGAAATCTTTATCAAATCTTATAGTAAAGAGTTCACCCATACTCAAGCTCTAGGTCAGAACCAACTCACTTCCCTAGAAGAAATTAAAACCCCACCAAAGTTGGGCTATAAATTACCTTGCTTCTCTCTAATAAGTGATAGCTCACCCACTTGAAATTTAGAGATATTTATTTTTCTTAGCCTTCCCCTCCTCTTCTATTGGATGTTTTGTGTGTGTGAAAGAAGAGTTAGATGTTTATCTTGTGAATTATTTTATAGGTTTTCCTTTGTTAAACAAAAGTCAAATACATTCAATCAACTCATTAAGGATCCAATCGGATTGTTGAGATTTTGGTGTGTATAATGCTTTATAAACCACATTAGTCTTGTGAATTCTATGCATGTGGAATTATCCACAACACATACCCCACATGTGTGAATAAATAATGTTGAAAAATGTTTCAAATTTGTAGTTTTATGTATATAATGACTCACCCTATGGTTTTCTAATTAGAACGATTTTAATTTTGATAAAAGGTATGACATCCTCATAACCTTAATCAACACAAATAATTGGGAAAACATTCTTTAACATATAGCATATCATTTTTTCATAAGCATGCATCTTTTCTTGATAATCTTTTAAATGGTGTTTCAACATTATGTTCATTGTTGTGTACTTCAAGAGCAAAAGGTAGGCCATGTAATACAAATTTGAAATGATTCATTATCATTTGGCATGTAATATTGATTTAACTACTTTGGTTAGAATCATAATTGTCATTGATTAATTATAACTTGATCTTGGTTGTTTTCTTACTTACTCCTGTGCTACATTTAACATGATAATGCATATGTGACATGCTTCAATTCTCTTCTTTGTACTAATTCCCAAGATCAATCCTTGTAAAGTGTTTGATTGATGATAATATGTTCAATTATAACTACTATAGCAATTACTTGTATTGATCAAATTATTAACTAGACATTTATTGAGGTAAATTTGGATTTTTTGTGGTAAAATATACATGAGTATACGTTAAAAGTGTTGCAATTTGCAAAGAATTCATTGCCCGTGTGTAGATTTTTATTGAATCACCATGTGGATCCACAAATGGACAAGGGTAGGACCCTATTGACTGTTATTGGCCATGGACTTAGTTGGATTGCATTGACAAATGTGGAGTATGAGTTTATCTCAATACCCTCTGACAATGAATCATTGTCGTTGGCCATATTTATTATATGGACTATAATAGCAATGGTTCGCCTTGTTACGCCATTTTTTGACCATCAATGACCCCATATTGATGGGTATCATTTGACCATGAAGGGTTTAAGGTAGATTAAATTTCCTTATTTTTCTTTTGTCCCAAAGAAAACCTCACAGGTTCCCCACCTCTTCCCTAAAATATTCAAATAAAGGGCAGCTCAACTACTAACTACAATAACACCTGGGAATACCGATGGAATCATTCAAAATTGAACCTATGACCTATGGCCTCCTTGTTGGAAACATGCCTTGGGTGGGTGGTTCAATTGATTAACATAACCCTTGGGGCTAAATTTTGTTTGAGATTTATGATTTGGTGATTAGAAATAACAAGGATTAGTTGGATAATAGTTAGAGTAGTTAATGGGTGGTTATAGGTTTAGTAGAGGTTTAGTTTAGAGTGTTTGTTATGAAAACAGCTCAAGAAAAGATAGAAAAGATAAATCAACACCTTAGAATTCAACCTCTTCGAGGGGGCAACCTCCTTTACATTACATAAATGAACAATTCTTAGATGATTGAAATGAAAAGACCTCCTCTCTATATATAGGAGTCTAAGGGGTCATAACATAATCAGAACCTACATAACAATAATAATGTAAAGGCACAATAATAACAATAGTGGGCTTCTACGGGGCACAATAGTAACAATATGGGCACTACATGTGTACATCAATATAATAAGTGGGCTGTACTAATAACAATAAGGGGTTACACTAGTAGTATAGGGGCCTAACATGCCCCTCTCCTTCAAAAAGTGTTGTCCTCAACACTTGAGTATTTCTTGATACTTCTGTATAAAATTATTGTCCTCCCATGTGGAATCTTTAGTGGGTAAATTCTTCCACTTGATGAGATACTCTAAAATTGATCGATTTCGTAGCTATCGGGTCTTTGTTTCTGTGACTGCTCCAGGTTCCAATATGGTTTTTCCTTCCTCTTCAATTTCTGGCAATATTGTTTTAATTGGGATCTTTTGCAATTTTTGAATAAGTGGCCATACTTCTTCATCCTTCTTCCATTCATCCCTTGCTTTGTTTATCCAATGTGGTTGGATAATAGAAATAGCACAAAACAATCCTTCCACATCCTCATCCTTTCTTGAGTTTGCATCTGTAACAAAATT
>APFE030625602.1:0-18157 GCA_000404065.3 Pinus taeda | reverse complement strand
TTCCCAGTGAAGAGCCAGCCACACTAGTGGCATATCCACCATCAGCGCATTCTGTAAGTTTGAGGTAGATATTTTAAAATTGGGTTTCTTTCAATCAGTCAACTAGAACTATAATTTTTTATATTAATCCAAACCCTAAAAATAATCTAAATGTTTTATAAGCCAAGAATGGAGAATAAAAAGATTTTATATTAATGCAAAACCCAGAATTAATTTAAATGTGGGGGAGCTCTGGCGATTTTCGGTTGTAGCTTCTGTTCTAGGGTTTAACGACCTTCTCTGCCATTCCAGAGCCTGCTCTGGCAGCACAGTTCACAAGACTGGCTGATCTCTGCAGCAAGGGAAGAGGACTGGCCTGACAAATGCTCGGAGGGGGGTCCACAGGGACCCCATCGTTCAAGAATATTGTAATGAACAAGCAGACAAAAAATGAAGGGTTAAGAATCTCAGGTTTCAGAGACAGCAGAAACCCAGGAAGCCTCAGAAAAGACAAGGTGCAGAAAATGACAGCGGAACAGGGAGGGGGTTCCAAGCAAAAGGATAAGGAAGCAGAAAATAGCCCCCTCGGGGCTGCTGCGAATTCTCATGATGAGGGCTCAAAGCAGACCCAAACCACTGATGGAAACGACAAAGAGAAGCAAGGGAAGACACGAGATGGAAAAGAGGGGGAACCACCCATCAATTCAGGCACTAGCAATGCCCCTCAGGGAGCCTGCAAGCCTAAAAAGAAAGAAACCCTCAGAGTGATCTGTACAGACCCGGAGATCCAAGCTCACAGGGAGCACATGTTGGAGCATGCGGTCATCTGCAAATTCATGGGGCTGTGGCCCACAGAGCGTGCCCTTTGCCAATGGATCAAACAGCACTGGAAACCCAAAGGTGACATTAACTTGCACCTAGGAGCTAAAGGTTTTTTTACTGTAGTCTTTACAAACCTAGAAGATAAAGACAGGGTTTTCGAAGGCGGCCCATATTTTTTTTCTTCAGCAAGTCTCTACATGAGACCTTGGAAGCCCAACTTTGTTCCTGAAAATGAAACCTTCAGTCAGGTTCCGGTTTGGATCCGTCTCTTCTCCCTCCCCATAGATTATTGGGGTTTAAATACTCTCAAGCAAATAGGAGATAAGCTGGGCACCTTTGTCAAAGCTTCTGAAGCAACTATCCAACGCAGATACACTTCCTGCGCCCGAATCTGTGTGGAACTGGACATATCGGGAGCCCTGCATGAAGGTATTTGGATGGAGTTTCAGGATGAAGACTATTTTCAGCTCATTGACTACGAACAAATTCCTTTTCACTGTAGGAAATGTCACAAACATGGGCATCTAGTAAGAGACTGCCCTCTTAATAAAACGGAAGAGGCAGGCAAGCCCCAGGCTGAGCAGCAGAATAAAGAGGCATTCACAAAACCGAAAAGCAGGCAAAGAGCCAATCGAAGAAGGCCTAATAGAAGAGGGGCCATCCCAAGCGCCTTCCTCAACCCCTTTCAGGGTTCTGGAAACGGACACAGAAACAGAAGAGATACGGGTAGAAGAGAGGAACTCGGAGGGACAAAAGAACCAGCAAGAAAAAAACAGGAAGGAATAGGATGAAGGTTCACACAGTCCCAAAGATAATAGAACAGAACAGGAAAGCACACAAGGTGAAGATACGGAGATGTTCTACAGTGATGGGGGCAACGATGAACAGGAACTAAATGAATCTCTAAAAAAGGCAGGAGTCAACTTACGAGCTCTGGAGGAGGACTGGAAGGCTAAAGGCATTGAAAATGTTCCAGATGAAGAACTAAAACAGATAAGCGAACTCTTTATTGCAAGACAAAGGGCTGAACTGGCTAGGCAAAACAGAAAACTGGGAATAGCAACAGGATCAAGCAATCACTCCAATAATATCTCCCGCAGCCTAGCGGGCTTTAAACCAAGAAAGAAAAGAGGAAGGACGACGAATGGAGAGGTTCTTCATGACTTGGGGATCCTAATGTTGAACTCAGGCAAAATGAAGGCCCTAGAAGCCTTCCCGTTCTATCATCTTTAAAATCTAGTTATCAATGAAAGTAATTTCTTGGAATGCAAGAGGGCTCAACAGCCAAGCTAAACAAAGACTTCTCATCAGGAAGTTAAAAACAGAAAAGTCGGACATGATGTTTATTCAAGAAACAAAATGCTCCTCCTCTCTCATAAAAATCATCAGTCAAAAATTAGGTAGGCCTCTCGACTTCATTGAAGTAGCCAGCACAGGTTGGGAAGGAGGCATCACCACCTTTTGGGACTCAAGAACTATCAGTGTACTCGCCTCAGAAGCCACTCATGCCTACATAGCCACGGAGATTCAAATTACAGGTAACTCTGAAACTTATCTCTGTGTTAATGTTTATGGCCCTCAAAGATTAGAAGAAAAGTTCCATTTCCTCCACACTCTCGAAAGGCTGCAATCTAGATATCAAGCCTCTAAAATCATCATGGGCGGAGACTTCAACATGATCACCTCCCTCCTGGAGAAGAAGGGAGGGTTAAGAAAACTCAACAGGGACGCCCGGGCCTTTGCTGATTGTATTGAAACTGCAAAGCTAGTGGATGTGCACCCCTCCTCTCACTCCTTCACTTGGAATAACAGAAGGGGAGGAGAAAACCTAATTGCCTCCCGCTTGGATAGGTTCCTCATTTCAGAGAGCATAGTTCTAGAGGGCATCACGGTTAACTCTGATATCCTCCCTAGTGGGGGCTCGGATCATTGGCCAATCTCTCTAGAGGTTACATTCCTGGGCACCCCGAGAAATAAGCCTTTCCACTTTGAGAAATTCTGGTTACAGCACCCCAATTTTGTTCAACTGCTAGAGAAATGGTGGCGTGAACCATTGAATGTTCAAGGCACCAAAATGTTTAAACTCCAAAGCAAGCTCAAGCATATTAAAAGCAAAATCAAGCACTGGAACATCACAGAATTTGGCAACATTTTCAAGGAAAAATCCATCCTAGAGGGCAAGCTAGAGATAATACATAAAAGCTGGATCTCTGGCAACATTACCGAAGAATCAAAGGAGAGGGAAAAAGACCTCATGACTCAATGGCATCAAAGAAGCCTTCAAGAAGAAACACTCTGGAAACAAAAATCCAGAGTGCAATGGCTCAAAGAGGGCGAACAAAACTCAAAATTCTTCCACAGGTCCACCCTCGACTACAGAAATGCCAACAAAATTCTCAATCTCAAAAATGAATCGGGCGACACTCTTCATACCCACAGGGAAATATCCTCGCTCCTGACAGAACATTTTAAGCACATTGCTCAGGAATCGCCTATAGACAGAGCTGATGCCATCAATACTTTAACGCAATCCATTACCAAAGTGGTAACAAAGGACCAAAATCTTGCCCTCCTCAAAGAAATTTCTATGGAGGAAGTGGAAGATGCAGTAAAAAGCATGCCTAATGATAAAGCCCCTGGCCCAGACGGCTTCACCATCAATTTCTTCAAAGCTTGCTGGCAAACCATCAAATCAGAAATTCGGGAAGTGGTTGAGGATTCCAGACGCTCTGGTACTATTCTCAAATCCATCAACTCCACATTCTTGGCTTTAATCCCTAAGGAAGAGAACGCCCACACCCCTGAGAAATTCAGACCTATAGCTCTATGCAATGTGATCTACAAGATCATCTCCAAGGTCATCGCTAACAGACTCAAACCCATCCTACCTAATCTCATCTCAGAAGAGCAGTCTGGTTACGTAGAGGGTCGAAAAATCCTAGACAATATCCTCCTAGCACAAGAAATGGTGCACACTCTTCAGATCAGGAAAAAAGCGGGGATGCTCATGCAGCTCGATCTCTCCAAGGCTTTTGATAAGGTAAATTGGAACTACCTGGAAGCTGTTCTTACATCGTTCGGTTTTGATAAAAAATGGAACAAGTGGATCCTCGCCCTAATCAAGTCCTCCTCCTTTTCCATTCTCGTCAACGGTTCTCCTTCAGAAACCTTCACTCCTTCCCGGGGCATCAGGCAGGGAGACCCTCTCTCCCCCTTCCTCTTTGTGATTCTCATGGAAGGCCTAAGTCGTCTCATCCACAAAGCTAAAGAAGAAGGAAACATCAGAGGTCTCCGTCCTCTTCACTCTAGTCCAGCCACTACCCATTAGCAGTTCGTGGATGATACCCTGCTGCATGGCACCCCCATGGTGAAAGAAGTGCTTGCCTATAAATCCATCCTAACTCTATTCAGCAAAGCTTCATGTATGGAAATCAATCATGCTAAATCAAAGATTTTTTTCTTCAATACGCACTTAGCAATTCAGAAGCATCTCACAAGCATTTTGGGATTTAAAAGGATTTCTCTGCCCTCTAAATACTTGGGCGCCCCGCTAACCTCAAAACCCTGGCAAAAGCACCATTGGGAAAGCACCCTAGCCAAGCTGGAAAACAAATGCAGACACTGGACTCACAGAGCCCTAAACTTTGCTGGCAGGCTAGTCCTAACCAAAGCCATCTTGCAAGCCATTCCCCATTACCTGCTTTCCATCCTTCCTGCCCCCCAAGGAATTCTTCACAGGATCAGAACAATCCAGAGAACTTTCTTATGGAGAGGTAACACGGAAAAAAATAAATGGACCTTAGTTGCCTGGAACAAGCTATGTAAATCCAAATCTCTAGGTGGCCTCAACCTTATAGACCCCCTGACCTCCAACAATATCTGTGGTGCGAAATTATGGTGGATATGGCTCAAAGAACCTCACCTTCCCTGGGCAAAGCATTGGAAAGAGAAATACACACCCAACTGCAACGAGACGGATCTTATCTGGCTTCAGGAGGTTCCAGAAGGCTCTCCAATATGGAACC
The DNA here is from genome assembly GCA_000404065.3 of Pinus taeda. NCBI lineage: Eukaryota > Viridiplantae > Streptophyta > Pinopsida > Pinales > Pinaceae > Pinus > Pinus taeda. Next base: position 13,331 of record APFE030625602.1, on the reverse strand, counting down.
TTGCCAATCGGAATCGCAACATTATCCAAGATCACAGTTTTTGGAAAATTAGGAATGGAAACACAACGCTCTTTTGGGAGGATGCTTGGTAGCAGCTTCCTCGCCTCGCAACGCCAGATTTGGAAAACTACAAAAGAGAAGTTCAAACAACAGGCAACTACAAAGTAAACCAGTACTGGAGCCAGGATACCAACGAGCAAGAGTGGAGAATCTGGAACCCCCCAAACTCCCTCAGCTTCACAGCTGAGAGTGCTCATCTTCAGAGCCTCCTAACCATTCTCAACAAAAGGAAAATTCGAACTTCTTCAGCCAGTGATCAACTCAGATGGGGAATGAAAGGGAATGACAGCTACACCCTAAAGGAAGCCAGGATACAATTGGAACAGAATGAGCTAGGGGAAATCCTCCCCTGGAGTACTAAGGTTTGGGATAGCCTCTTCTAGCCCAAAATCAAAACCTTCCTCTGGCTCCTTATGAAGGGAAAAACCCTCACTTGGGACAACCTTCGAAAAAAAGGCTTCTCAGGCCCTTCAATTCGTCCCATGTGTAGAAACGAGGAGGAAACTATAAACCACTTGTTTAACTCTTGCATTTGGGCAAACAGTATATGGCAGTGGCTAGAAAACACTCTGCAACAATCCAATAGGAACATAAATTCTATCTAGTACACAATTACTCAGTGGCCAGAAGACTTCTCGAGCAATTATAGGGTAAACAGCATCTGGAAAATCATCCCAGGCTTTGTAACCTGGACCATATGGAAGGAACGAAACAGGAGAATTTTTCAAAATGAACAGAGGAATTTCGAGTTCTCGTAGATTACCTTATCTGCTAACATCCGTGAGCTAATCTCAGCCAAATGCACGTGGTTGTCTGACGCGAATCCTTCGCCCAGGGACCAACGCATTCTGGCCAGCTTCAAACTGGATAACGCAAATAGTGCACCAACAGCTAGCAGCAATCTCACACCTCCAAATGATTCACCAGGATGGCACAAGCCCCCGGCAGGTTTCCTCAAACTAAATTTTGACGGGGCCTCCAGAGGCAACCCTGGTCCGGCAGGCATAGAGGGAGTCGTCAGAAACCACAGAGCGGAAATCCTTTATATTTACAGTCAAGCGTAAGGCGAAGCCACTAATAACGAAATGGAGTTCGCTGTGATGGAAAAAGGCCTTAGAATTCTGCACAAAAACCGAATGGCCAACGTTGTCATAGAGGGAGACTCTAAAGTAGCCATAACTGCAGCGAGGCGAATTTACCACGGCACGCCAGTTAGCAGAATCACGAAACATTGGCGCCTGGCTCAGGTAACCGAAAGCATCGCCATTTTTCTTCGCAAAATGAAAGGCCTCACCTTTCAGGTGATCAGAAGAAAGGGTAACGCGGTGGCAGACCACCTAGCTAACCTTGGGATTGAGAACCCAAAAGATCCGAAGGACAGCTGGTGGGACGAAATCACGTGTCCGGATCTTAAGGCAACCTGCCTTCAACATGCCAGAAAGGACATCGGCCAGACAGAAAATGACGATGGAACGGTTTTGGCTCTCCAGTTTCCGGCTAACCACCATGCTGACTAAGCACTCCACCTTAAATCCGGAGGAGGCCGAAAGACACTCAGCACAATGCATAACTGTCAGGCGATGCAGTCATATGGATCTGTACTGCCCCGTGATCTGTTTGGATCCTCAGCGCCGTAACCATAGCAGGAATAAGCCTACCTGGCGGGCTAAGGACGAGGGGATAATCGGTAGCAATAATAGCTTTCAATTATTCTCTGATACCACCGCTCTTCCTTCTCGAGGTAATAATCACGACAAGACTGGCAAGTGGCCCTCCCTCCTAATCCCCCCCTCCAACCATCTTCAGGCGCCCGGCTATTTAACTACGTCCTTGGCAGATTGGGAAAGCACAGTTTTATCGTATTGCAAGGTGAAAAGTTTGTGCACTGCCAACACAGCGCAGGGTATAACCGTGGCAGGCTCCCACACCATGAAAGGTGAAGGATGTCGCAACCAGGTAGCTATAAAGGACCTTCATCACGCCCAGGAAATGTATGAGACACATACCTCGCAGCGCAACAAGCGGAAGTTGGGAGAATTAGAAAGCAGCGTCAAGGAAGAGGAAGCTAAGTTATCTGACCAGCAGTTGGAGAGGGAGGTCAGTTGGCTGCAGGACCCAGGCACCACCTACACTCAGGCTACACAGTTTGTCAGAACCCAATCTGAGGCTTGGAGAATGAAAACCATGTTGGCGAAGGTTCTGACAGCGCAGGAGGAGCAAGATGAAAGAGTCCAGCAGCTCAAGCGCCAAATGGACGCGATGGAGCATGATCACATGTGCATTGTCGAAAGTATAGAGTTTAAATTATCTTCACTTGACCAGCAAGCAGATTACATTAGTAAAAAGCTCACGGTGCTCATCAAGCTTATGAGGAATGTGGCTAACTCTGAAGGTTTCTCTGGGGAGACTTCTGGTGTTCCTCCAAAAGACACTCCGAAGCTGGGGCCCAGCCACCAGCCGCAGCAGGGGCAGACCCACCGCTGAGGGTTGCAGCCTTCATTCCTTTTTGCTTCCTCGGTCACTCTCCTTCCAGGGTTTCGTGCTCTCTGTTTTCTTTTTCGCCATGTACTCAGTTCTCTTCTCTTGGCATCATAGGCCCCCTAGCTCTCACTTTACTGGGCATCATGTTGTTTCCTCGTGGTCGCCCTGCGTGGTGGGCCGTTTCAATTTCTGGTTCTCTGACTTGACCGCCCTGCGCGGTGCACCGGTTCCTACTCTGGTCATTTTCCTTGCCGCCCTGTGTGGTGTGCCTGTGTGGAGTTTTGTTATGCGTTGCCGCCCTGCGTGGTGTGCCGGTTTACCCTTTTGACAAATGCAAATCCTTCTTGCCAGGCGAGCTGTTAAGCTGCCCTTGAATCTGCAACAACAGAAGTTTTGTAACATATTCTCCTATTGTTAATACAAATGCTTATTTACACACAAAAAAAAAGAATTAATTTAAATGTTTTATGAGCCAATTATGGAAAATAAACTGGTTGAGTTATTCTCATATGAAATATTTCTCTCATACGAGATCTGAAGCCAGCTGAGAGGGAGTGGAGCGTATGATCATAATAGCGTAAACTGTCCACGCTATGGAGGGTATGATCATAATAGCGTATGATCGTAACTGAGAGCGCAAGGGAAATTCAAAGCATAACGACTAAGAGTTTTTCTTTTCCTTCGAATTAAACACCAACAATAATAAATTTTTTTTCCTGATGCAAATTTATATGAGGTTTTTTTTTTTCTGTAATGACATGTCAATATTATGAGGTGTTTCTATAATGACATCATTAATGTTATAATGGAAACTGAAATGTTTTTACATTATCTTTATAGAAGCATATCTAAAATATTACTATGTTAGGGTTCTACATAAGTGGGAAATTGATTGATCCTCTGAAGTGATTGAGGGTGCTAGCACTGATTAACCTATATTTTTGAGACTTGATCTTTTGAGAAGTAATTCATTGCACTATGTAAGTGGAAAATTGATTGATCCTTCTAAATACTCAATTGGCTTGTGTCGCTTTTCCTGCGTTTAATTGAATCAAACTTGCATCTTTGTCCTCAAAGTTGATGGCTCTGCCATCAAGAACCCCTTGAATTCTGATATCATAGGGGCTTGTTATCTCCATAGTCTGTGATCATTGGTATTCTTGGAATTTTATGCCATAAGAACAACTAGGAGTTAGAAAACACTATGGGTTATATTAGAGAAGGTAATACAATGTATTAGAAAACATCACGAGTTAAGAATATGGAGAAAAAGATGTTGTATGGCTTAAATACAATGTCTTTATTTTTAATAATGTGAAGTCGAGACTAGTGTGACTAAATTTTTTGGAAATTTTTTTATTAATACAATACAATAGTAAATATTTGAAGATATTCAGATAATAATCAATTAAGATGGTAGTCATAAATTAACACACATGTGAAAAAATGTATTGGATCTGATTACTTGCAGGTATTTCAAGCTTTTCAAGTAAATTATGAGAGATGATATTCTTAAAATAAAACACACATGGAAACATTGAATGAGCAATGTTTTCCAAATAATTCTTATCACCCAATGGAGATTTATCAGGTACGAATATCCTTCACTGGCCTTCCCCAACTCTGGAGCTTTAATAAACTTCATGGTTGAGTTTTGAAATTCTTCACTGCTGAAATGGTTAGATACCTGTAACATCATCTTCTCTTGAATAAGATCATATTGGTTATTGTTATTTTCAAAACCAAAATCAATGTGGAATGGAGCATCAATGTAGAATCTACTAGATGGTACTCAAAAAACACACTGATTATTTACTTGAAAATGTTGTGCGTCCTCTCATTATATGTGAAACCTTTATTTTGAGACCCAATTACCTCCTTTTTTATTTCAGAATGATTTGACGCATTCTTGCTGAGCTTTCCCAAACATTGTCCTATCACATCACAGTGCTACTAATATTGATGTTGCTGAGCTTTGCCAAACATTATCCTATCACATCACAGTGCTGCTAATATTGATGTTTTGGGAATCACGAGCTCTCTTACAAACATAAATGATGATATCATGTGATTTTGTAATGTGATATCCACGGGAAAAGGTGTGGAAAAATATTCTATGGTCTTCAAGTCTCACTAAAATCTCTCCTTATAAATTACAAACATTAACAGTCCCAACAATTGAACTTGGAAACTTTATGTAGTAATACCACTACAATGCCGTGAGAATATTTGTTTTCCTTATGCAAACAGGAATTTGACTGCTAATATCCATTGCTTCCAGCTGCCCCACAATTCTGTCATAGCCACATAGCACAACGAATTCTGCACAATAAGAAATATTCTTTACTAAAAATTCCTTCTCTTTTCAAATAAATCCTGAAAAGTGTGGATTTTCTTTTGAATTTTTTATAGATCACTATTTCAGTATTTCCTGGACTTCCAAATGTAAATTCAGGAAGCCTACTTGGATTTGATGTTAAATTGCTATCTGGTTGTGCAATTGCAAACATATGACTATACTTTCTCAATTCAAAAGACCTTTAACACCCCTTCTAACAGATTATAAATCATTTGAGATTCATTCAATGCTTTGAGGCAATTTGTTTACTTCCAAACATGCATCTTCTTTGCAACATGTTTCTCATCGTGGAAATCCTCAGAGGGCAAAATATTTCTCACAAACTATTGTAGAGTCTCCACAAAAGTTCTAGGTAGAATATTCCTCACAATTCCCTTCTTGGAATGGACAGGCCACAAAATCAACTTGGGAAACTTTTTAGAAAAAGTAGTTCAAGCATATAAATAGTTCAGATTCAAGGTAGAATTTGAAATGGATATGTGTTATTAATGTAATTATGTTGCATCCTTACAACTTCATTTATGTTCATTTTTTTTTATTCATGTGTTAATAACTTAATACAACTTTAATTGTTAGTGTTTTGTAACATAAACGGTTCAATGGAGACTGATGATTTTTTGAAGTTAGAAAAAGTGGTTTTAAATTATTCTTGTGAGCTGATTTGATTGGATGAGATGTTGTGGCTTTAAAAATTCACACTTGTGGATGTTGATGTTGTTGATGAGGCATATCTATGTTCAAGTTTAGACTTTGCAAGTTCTTATCATTCTCATAAATGTGTTGATCTTCATCTTAAGGAGGGGGCAAATCTTTTTCTCTTGGCATTTACGGATGCCTCTAGAGGAAGCTTCATGGATTCCAAGCCTTGATGTTGACTTGGACTTCTTGGACTTCATGAATTGTTACTTTAGAGATATGCCACTCACAATGGACACTTTCAAGCATTTAATATCTCACATGCTTATGATTTAAGACAATTGAATAACATTTTGTTTACTAATTTTTATTATTGATAATTTTTATATATCACCATGCTTCTCAAATTTATGCCTTACAAAGTATAATTCAAATGTTTTAATATCATCTTTTAGTTAATCATACTTGTAAAACTCTCCATTTAGCTTCTTGATAGTCAATGTAACACCACCTAGAAAGTGATACGACCACTCCAATATAAATCTGTTTGAAAGCACTCCAAGAATTTTAATATATGTTATTGGAGTCGTCTTATCACTTTCTAGGTGGTGTTACATTAAAGCTAAATGGAGAGTTTTCCAAATATGATTAATGAAAAGCTAATCTTAAAACATTTGAATTATACTTTTATACACTGAAAATGTACATCCTAGGGAGCCTTTACGAATGTCTTTGACTCAATGAAAATAAAATCATGGCCTATAAACATCTTCCGGATGAAGTATATAAACTAGAAGTTAATTATTTTATGATTGGGAAATTAACTAGTAATCTCACCAAATGTTGAAAAGAAAATGTTGTAAGGCATAAAATTGAGAAGCATCATGATATATAAAAAATTATTGACAACAAAAATTAGTAAACAAAATGTTATTCAATTGTATTAAATCATAAGCATCACTTTCATGTGAGATATTAAATGCTTGAAATTGTCCATTTCCAATGGCATATTTTTGAAGTGACAATTCATGAAGTCCAAGAATTCCCACTCAACATCAAGGCTTGGACTCCATGAAGCTTCCTCTAGAGGCATCCTTGAATGCCAAGAGAAAAGGATTTGCCCCCTCCTTAAGATGAAGATCAACACATTTATGAGAATGATAAAAACTTGCAAAATGTAAACCTGAATACCTATATGTGTCATCAACAACATCTCATCAAATCAAAAGGCCACAACTTCTCATGAAATCAAGCTCACAAACAAGCAAAATGTAAAACTCCTTTTTCTAACTTCAAAAAGTCTTCAGTCTCCATTGAACCATTTCAGTTACAAAAAACTAACTATTAAAGTTGTATTAAGTTTTTAACACATGAATAAAAGATCAAATGAACATAAATAAAATTGTAAGAAGACATCATGAATACATTAGTAACAGGTATCTCTTTCACATTGGAAGCTGAATCTGAACTATTTATATGCGTGAGGTACTTTTTCTAAACCATTTCCCAAGTTGAATTTGTGGCTCGCCCAAATTCTTGTCCATTAGAAGGGAATTGTGAGGAAGACTCTACCTAGAACTTTTGTGGAGCTTATGCAACAATTTGTGAGAAAGAATTTGGAGTTGGAGGATTTCCAGTATGAGAAAAGGTTGCAAAGAAGATGTATGTTTGGAAATAGACAAATTGCCTCAAAGCACTGAATGAATCTCAAATGATTTCTAATCTGTCAGAAGTGGTGTTCAAAGTCTTTGAATATAAAAATTACAGTCATATGTTTGCAATTGCGCAACCATAGAGAAATTTAACATAAGATCCAAGTAGACATCCTAAATTTACATTTGGAAGTCCATGAAATACTAAAATAGTGATATATCAAAAAGTCAAAAGAAAATCCACACTTTTCCAGATTTATTCCAAAATCAAAGGAATTTTTTGTAAAACAAATTTCCTATTTTGCGAAATTAGCTATGCTATGTTGCTATGACAGAATGGTGGGGCAACTAGAAGTAATGGATATTAGTAGTAAATTTCCTCTTTACATTAGGAAATCAAATATTCGCACCACATTGCAGGCGTTTTACTTACATAAAGATTCCAAGTTCATTTGTTGGGATTGTTAATGTTTTTAATTAGAAGGAGAGATTTTAGTGAAAGTTGAAGACCACAGAATATTTTTCCAAACCCTTTCCCGTGGATCTCACATTACAAAATCACATGACATCATCATTTATGTTTGTAAGAGAGCTCATGATTCCAACAACATCAATATTAGTAGCATTATTACAGGACAATGATTTGCAAAGCTCGGCAAGAATGCATCAAATTGTTCTGAAATCAGAAAGGAGGTACTCGTGTCTCAAAATAAAATATTTTCATATGATGAGAGGACGCACAGCATCTTCATGGAAAATAATTAGGGTTTTTGTTGAGTATGGTCTAGTAGATTCTACGTTAATGTTGGATTCCATGTTTCCTAAGGGTTATAGTGGTAGAGGTCAGAATCGACCCCGTGTAACGCGAGTTGCGAGGCTGCTCTAGTTGCTGATTCCTCTGTAATAAAAAAAAAAAGGTAAGCCAACTCATAGTCCAATAGGGGCATAGAAAAAAATGTGATCTCCAAATAAGAGAAGAAAAAAATCATTTTCAAAATTCAATAATGAGGTTCCAAGACGAGCAAAATGTGTTTTCATTAGGAAATGGCAAATTTGTAGTTTTTTTTGGGGGTAGGGTTGTCTTCCAAAGTAATGATTTAATAACATATTATATTTGTATTACATGTGCACTAGTCTCACTCTTATTCAACCCTAATACAAGCTACCATCAATCTTCAATTCAATCTAAACTCAACATTATACCTTAATGCAAGCTACCATTAATCTTCAATTCAATCTAAACTCAACATTATAGTATCCATTTGATCACATAAGGACTTGGACATCCTTACGTAAGTTCTACCAAATCATTCATTAGTAATACTACTCAAAGATGCAATGGTATTCACAAAAAATATGAATATCCAACTAGGATATGGACATCGACCATAAAGTATCTAATACATCTGTCTTAATGAAATTTAGGCAAAAAAAATAGGGTGTCACATTTCTGTATTCTAATCATTTTTTTCTAAATATGCACAAAATATTGTAGTAATAATAATAGCCATGATAATGCTTATGTAACAGACACATCAATTCCTTGGTTGATCTATTCATATGTACAAAAGCATTCACATATTTAAACACATCTATGAACTTTTAAGCCATTTTTGTAGGAAATTACATAAACATTTAACGTTACTACAATAATCATTTATCCAAAAAAGAAACAATAGTATGAAAACACCAAGCCATCAATAAAAAAAAAGATGCATGTACACAAGGTCTAGTGATAGCCCAATCAAACAAAAATGTATGCATATAAGGTCGAGTGATAGAATGCATGTGGATTGAAATTATTCTTAATAGTACTTAAATTAAATAACTAAATGTACAGAAGTTTTGTTTTTCTAAGTAGCCTTGAATTTTAATAATGTGAACCTTCATAAACCATTATAAAAATATAACAACATAAATGTCATATAAAATGAAAAACTATCTACCTAACTTGGAAAGGGAACTTGCTTTTACTATTCTAACAAAAATTTAGTGCGCATGGAAAACTCATTTTTTTTAATTTCTAGTGCACTTGGAAAACATGCTCAATTAGTTTTTGTTCACAAAATAGCCATAACTTTCAAACCACTCATCCAATCTAAGTCATTTAAATTATAGAGGAAACTATTTGAATAGAAATTTGAACTTGTTAATGGTTTTAAGCTAGAACTGCCCATTTACTTGAGTAAAATCAGCGCTGAATTTTGTAGCTATGGTCAGTCTTCATAGTTATTATTTTAGTCATTGATGTATTTACGAGGCATATTCTTCATGTTATTGTCAAAAGAGAAAAATAGTTGACATGTTCTTCATTTAGGTTTTTATAAGAAGAAAATTTCAATTTTGAAAATGTAATTTTTGGCTCCAAGAAGATAGGTAGGCCCTCCTCCTAGTCAAGTCGTACCTTGTATAGACGTGCCCATTCGGATAAGAAATACTACTATAAATATGTGGAATTTAACCTCTCTCCAAGCAAGCAATTTGGATCTATGTGAGGTAAGCAAGTTTGGCCTACCTAAGGTAGAAAAGGAATACATTTGAGGTCAGAAAAAGAGGAGGAAGGTCTGAGGAAAGAGGAAGAAATTTTGAGGTAGACTAAGACATGCAAAATTATGAGGTAGTCGGAGGCATACGAAATTTTGAGGCAGTCTGAGGCATGAAAAGTTCTAAGGTATTCTAAGGAATGCGAAGTTCAAAAAAAAGTCTAAGGTATGTGAAGGTTTGAAGTAGAGATCAGATTTGAAGTATACAAAATTTTGAGGCAAAGAAAGCAGTAGAACAGAGTATCTATAGGCACAATATGATGTCGATATTATGCCCTAACAATTAGACTAGACTAAAGTCCTTCGGCAGTCATGGACCAAGTTTGATCTAGTTACATTATTGGTCTCTTTAACCTTTTCCTTTGACTAATGTATCTATGTTGAATTAAAGGGTTTCTCTAAAAAAAGGTTGTTGGATTTGCCCCCCATGTGGGTTTTCCCAAGGTAAACTTGTGTGTTCTTTGTTTGTTTGTCTCTTCATGATCCTACTATCATATATGTTGTATTTTTTATGTATTCTGTGTAATTGCTTAATGATGGAATCATGTATAAAAATGTGTGAAAGAATTAAATTCATTAGAAGCAGTTATCAGAATAAAAGACCTTATGAAAAATCAACATGGAATCAGAGCTATGGTGAAAGAGCAGCCCTAAAAAGGAAACTATTTAAGTCATCATCTAGGGCTCAATCCCTCAACTATCCCTAGATCTTCTAGCTCGAGAAATTCTCACTCCATTCTGTAATCATCAAGCCAAGTTTTATGTAATTCGAGCTCTTTCAAGGTATGTTCAGGACATGAAAAGAAACAAAAGTTTTGTCTTAAGTATGACATTGTGCCAAGTATAGGAGGAGGATGAATCTAATCTCATATCAGAAGGAAAAAGGTATGTTTTGCAAGAAACCCTAGTCTGATCCACAAAAATTAAATTCTTTGTAAAAGGGCTGAATCCCTAGTTCATAAAATTTGTATTGGAGGTAGGAAAAATGGCCTCAAACCCTTGAATAAGTCAAGATGAGCCTCGGTATGTTTGATCTGAATCTCTAAAACATCTCAGAGGAAAAAGATAATTGCAGAAGGTCAAACATGTCTACAAGTGAGTGAGAAAATTTGGCATCATAATTGATTTTTATGAACCTCATAACCTATTTCAAGAGGATCAAGGATCATTAAGGATTAAGTCATAGATCCAAATGACAATATTTTTCCCAACATTAAAACAAAGAGGTATCATGAATGAGAATCGATGAAGGATCAATGGAAGTTTATCTTGTTATAAACTTGATCATGCTAAGAGATCCAAGTCCCTGTGACTAAAGTTGAATCAAACTTGAAAATTTAACTCTATTTCAGGATTAAAAGCCTCAAACTACTGCTATAGTGATGTAAAAAAAGGACACCTCTATTTGAAGATCTAAAGGCCTTAATATTGAATCTCAGAAGGTTGATAATATCTCATTCAAAGATGAAGAATAAAATTTTGATTGAAGGCATAATCATTTATAGAGAGAAGTCTTGAAATGTTTTTTTACTAACCTTTTAACCTTTATGGAAGGCACTATACTCAAAAGTAGAAATTGATTTAATGACAACTGTGAAAAGAATAGTCATAAGGTTGAAGTGTGACTCTATATAAGCTAAATAAATACAAGGACTAGAAATAGAAATCTATAAAGAGATCAGAAAAAGACTACCAAAGTCTGAAGTTTGATGTTTGAAATGTGAGGTATGTATTGTCATGATTCTAAAATCTCAGTGATCTTTTATTTTTTAGGGAGATTTTTCAAGATCAATTATAGGTTTAGCATGACTGTATGAAAGGTTAAATCTCTATATCTTGAAGATTGAAAGAACTCATCAATGTAATATTATTGTGCAGTAAGAAACCTTTTATTCACGAATAGTCTTGAAGGAAATATTGTTAGTATGTGACATGAAAGATGCCTTGATATGACATGAAGAAATGAAAATACTACAATTCAAGTTTTCGCTCAAAGCAAGACCTAGCCACATAAAATAAGTATATGATCTTTACTCAGGTTCTAAAAGATTGAAGTATCGAACATGTGCTTCCCTTTGAAAATGTTGCATTGTGTCTAGGCAAGATTGTTGATAGGGTATTTGAAGAATGTTATCTATTTTATGATAAATAAAGAAAGAAATATATCATTGTCACTAAGTATGACTTTGGAAAAACCCTGCTTTAGTGGAAAATAGGTTGAGTCCCTCTTCAAGGTTGAAGATCAAAACTCTTGAAGATCTAGTATTTCCCTATCATAGCAAGCCAAGGATATTGGATTAACCTATTATTGCTAAAGATCTATGTCTCTAAATGTTAAAATTGGAAACTAGGGCCAAATTACACCTTGGGACAACTCAATTGATGGAGATGATGATTGCATTAAATTCCTCTTTTCAAGAGGACAAAAATTAATATAAAGATCATCTCATTTGGACAAGAAGAAGTGTGATTTTGAATTTATGCCCGCACATGTGCAAATTGTTCAGGTCAGCCACATCATCATGTAGGCTCATGAAGCCCAATGGACGTGACTCTTCACCCACATCGACTTGTATAAATACAAGTGACCTCTCACCTCATTTGGTATCATCATCACTCACACATTATCTCTCCTTCTCTCATTGGTTTGTACAACATTGGGAATTCTCTCTTTCACACATGTGTGGCACAAGAAGGACAAATTTCTAGGCTGAGTTGCAAGGCCAAAAATTTCAAGAAGCAGACCAAGTTTGACCAACGTTGACCAAGGGTTCTTTGATCAGCTTTGGCTGCAATTTTTGAAGTATTTTTTCTATCTTTTTAGTCTGCATTTCTAGGCATGGAAATCGAGAGAATATAGGTATTTTGACCAGCACTAACTTCAGGGTTGACTGTAATTTTAACCACATAAAATTATAGCAATTTTTATCTCTCCTTTGACCAAATTTGACTAGACTGTTTTGGGTTGATTTTTATCAGCAACAAAGGCCGAGTTTAACTATGGTTGACCAAGCTCAAGGAGGCAAGTTTGAAATTTTCATTGACCATCTTTGACGTTTTGGTTAGGGTTGATTTGACTGCAATTGACTACATATTTTAATAGGGTTGTTTTGACTTTGAAATTGGCAAGTCAGTTTGATTTTTGTACTCTCTCTTTCTGTTGAATATTTTGATATAATAATAAGAAGAATTGATCAAAGGGTTTTCCCCACATTGGGGTTTTTCCTTGGCATCCGCCAAATCTAGTGTCCTCTTGTCTTTACTTGTCCTTTGCATTTTGTTTCATGTTCTAATCCAGGTGGCTCTAGACACATGCAGAAGTCCCAGAGGACTCAGAAAGGGGAAATTCCAAGTGGTCAGCTTGCTCCCAAACCAGCACTAGATCAAAGTGCTCATCGCTCTATTTCCAAAGGTGCGAACAGCACTCAAATCCGAGCTCGTATGAGGGAGAAAGATCTAGTCAAAGTTTTGGTCAAAGTTGGGTTGTGGGCCAAGTTTAAGTGTCCTACAATTGGACCAACACCAAGGCATGAAACCTAGCTCCCAAAAGCAGGTGAATTTGTTGGGTCTTTAATTTTTCTAACATCCCCTATATTAGAA
>APFE030625596.1:2254-23635 GCA_000404065.3 Pinus taeda | reverse complement strand
ATTTACATCATATATATATATATATATAATAAAACACGTGGACTTTAAACTTTAGATCCAAGCGATGTTATGTGCATCGATGAATACGAGAATGCAAACATAAACGTCTCACTTGTGAAAATTGAGCTTTAATTATAGTAATATTTACACCTTGTTTTCATTAAATTTATCATTAATATTTTTCTAAATTTTAAAAACATCAAAATTTAAACAATTTCCTTTTGACATTCTTTTAGCTAAAAAATCATTTAAAAATTAACATATTAAAACCATAAATAGTTTTACGCACTTAGTGATATGTTGGATGTGTTTAATCTTTTCTCTTCATATTGATATTATTCTCCAAGTAGTTACTAAATAAGAATTAACCAAACACATGAATGAAAATTAGTTTTTGGAATAAGTTACATGAATGGCCAATTCCATACCACCTTCTCATAAGGAACTATTCCTTATCCATTCTAAGGCATTCACGACCTTCAAAACAAGGCTACTAGGCAATTTCACCATTTCCCAAGATTCTTGCAACTCATAACTCTTGCTCCTTCAACCAATCTCATAAATGTCTCAAATGCTTTCCACTCACGCATAGCTATATTTCAAAAATACATTTCATCATTGCGTTAGATCATTGCTTCACATTTGGCACTATACCTTCCATCAATGTACTCAACATTGCTTTTAATGACAACTAGTTTCTTGCATATACACATATCCATTTGTGTTTATCATGTATGAAGTGCAGTCAATACACTTCCCATCTTTGATTAAGCCTCATTGATTTTTAGGTGAGCATTATGCCTAGGAGTCACACACTTTAAAAAGCCTCCTTCAAGGCACAATTTCCAAAGCATAGCTCCTTTCTAGAAGACACTCCTTTTTATGCATAATTGCTCAATTCCAAGTAATATAACCCTTTATCCAACATCAAATCTAGGTAATACTATCATTTCCATACATAACCAACAAGCTCTATCTTACTCCAAATTCATTTTGGTGGTGCATCTCTAGCCTTCCAGGCCTAATGTTTGAACCACGGCTCTAATATCATTCTGTAACACGCATGTCCCCCTAGGTCACTTTTATGAAGGCGAGGTACCAATTTTGATTTTGATTTTTTATTATTCTTTTGATTTTAATTTATTTTTCTTGGACCATCTCCAATCTTCTTTCGAAGATCACCATCCTCTTTTACTCATTGAGATATTTCTAGTGATATCAAATTTGTGTCATTTCAACCTCTAGGGACAAAATTATGGTCCTCAAAACATTTACCACTTTATGCCATGTCAACATCTCTATAGTTGACCCGTGGTTGACATTTGGTAGCCCTACCTATGTGTGAATCCATGTTCTTCCATGTCATCTTGACTTGTAGTTGACACATGGTGGTGGTACACCCATGTGTTGCCACCACACTATGCCACCTCCATAGGGTAGGCATGTCAATTGTTAATTCATATCCATATTTTAGTTTTACATAAAAGCCTCATTTATAAAAGTTATGAATCCTCCATCTTTAATATTTCTAGACTTCTAGATACATGTGTATCCGGTCCCACACTTGATCAATAATCAACTATCCAGATCCAAGTTTTCTCAAAAGGGGGGATATTCCCCAAGGGTTCAAGAATTTCAAACTTCTAGATTTCTTATAGCTCCGACTCTAGGTTCCAACTACAGGTTTTACCCATCTAAAACTCCAACATCTGAGATTTTTCCTAAGTCCTTTTGTCAGATTCTTTTGGATGCCCACTAATTTGGATAATTGGACATCTTCCTATTACCAAACGTATGCCCCTCATAGCCCCTTTGTGGCTAGGCCCATGGTCTTGGACCCTTGTTGTTGGAAGTTATGATACCAATGGTTGGGAGCTTGACAATACTAAGAAGGGGGGAGGGGTGAATTAGTATTGTATGGATGGATCACTTTTTACAATTTTTTCCCTTTTCTTTACAAACACTGAATCATTAATCTATTAGTAGCACAATATAAATAACCATCATCAATGCACATGATAAACAATACGTATGAGAATATAAACATGAGAGAAATACATGAAAAAAAAAACATCACACATGAGACACTAAACATAAGTTAGAAACCCTTCCAAGAGAAAAATCACCTCCTGCATTGTTTGCTTCTCTTCTTATTATTATGCAAATCTTCTTATTATATCATATCACTAGCTATCGCCAGTGTGCAAACCACAAGTTGTGATGCATGCAAGCAATCACTCATTCCAAACCACTGCCTGACGAAAGCTACCACTTCCCAAACTTTGCAGGGCACCACCTGATGGAAGCCACCACTCCCTCAACTATGCATATCACTACCCACTAGATGCCCCAACACGCAATAGTTTTTCCAACCACCACTGGATGAAAGACACCACTCCTAAGTTCTCAAGTTACAACCCGAAGGAAGCTACCACACCCTAGATCAAGAAGTCGTCACTGGCCCACTAAAGGCCCCAAGTTTCAATCTCTCGTGGACTACATTTCATCTATTTTCAAATTAGGGTCCAATGATCACTCTGCCTACAACAATTGCGAGTCTCATTTCACATTTTTCATATTAGACCCACTATGACTGAATGCTCATCCAAAACATATTTAAATTCTCTCAAACCCTTTGCAATACAAACAACCACTCACAACCAATCTACCCTCAACAACAACTCATCAACATACAAACAACAAATTATGACAATACATGGCTTTGCATAATATGGAGATTAAAACAATATATTGGCTCACACCCAGCCATATCACACACGTCAATGCTACAACAACACTAAAATGTGTCTTTGCTACTAGAAAAACCCTATCATAGAAAATATTACATTAACTGTCCGTAGATCTCAACATCTCTGTAATAATAATAAAAGTTGATCCCCATAATCACATTATTAGCAACAACATTAAACTATCAATATAAACAACAACCATAAATCCTTCACTCTATCGCCAATGCACTGTTAAGGCCTCTAAGAACATTATCTATCACACTATATCATGCTCTCTCTCAAAATATGTGCACTAATTCTCTATCAAGAACCTTTGTGAACTAGTACCTTCAATCACTCTCCATGCATTTAGATATAGGTGCTCACATTGATCCATCTTTGTATATTGT
Organism: Pinus taeda; assembly: GCA_000404065.3. Lineage (NCBI taxonomy): Eukaryota > Viridiplantae > Streptophyta > Pinopsida > Pinales > Pinaceae > Pinus > Pinus taeda. Next base: position 20,496 of record APFE030625596.1, on the reverse strand, counting down.
CCACCGCTCTCTATACTTTGTCTAACCTCTAATTCACCTAGAGCTTGGCATATTTAACTCTTATGCCCTGAAGGACCAAATCCATGCTACTAACATCATCAAATGCATTCATAATTATTCATTGGAGACCAATTCAACCACTCAATAATTACTCCATGACCAAATAATTGATCAGTTGCATTATTAATGCATTCCACTAACGCTAAGACCATATTGATCCACTCAAGCGTTAATGCATTCACGCTTCTTTTGGACCTAGCTCCACATGAACGTTGAAGACTAATTCATCAAACCAATCACATCCAACTCCATGGGCATTTCATTGGAATATCATGTGGTTTATCTTTTTTTACCTACAGGAGAGTGACACTGGAACTGAACTAGCACCCAACAACAAGTGACGCACTATGGACGTGGCATGTCTACAACACTAAGGTAGTGTCACTCTATGACCACCACAAGACCACAACAGTCTAGTAAACTATGATAAACTCAATGCTCCTTTGACCAATGCCTCAGCCAACTTCATCAACACTTTCTTAGGCACCTGTAAAAACGTCCATAACCTTTGCATACCTCAGGAACACATTTGATCATCATGCACAAGCCATCTAAGCCTATTGACATCAATGCCAGCACAATTGGTTCCATGGTTGACATTAATGCTAACACCATGTTGCCAACTCTTGCTAGCCCATGTGACCAAAGGTTGGAGCTAGAAAAACTCCCATCCCTATTTTTTTTAAATTTATAGGCTTTAACAAGGAAATTTGAGCTCACTCCCTAATGATTAAATATGACTCCAATGGATGTTTACTTGCCCACATTCCTCTAAGGATTATGAATTTGACTTAGCTTAAAAATGGCATCTCAACTCATGGATTAAACCATTAGCCAGGAATTTTCTAAAAATCACAATAAGGCCACATGCCACTCATTAAATTTGCCTAATTGAGGATTCCTCTCACTCATTCCCATTCAAGAAACGCAAGGATTCATGTCTATATTCAACTTAATTGGAGAGTCCATGATTATGACTCTTCGTTTGAGGAAATGACATCCTCATAAACTCTTATCACTTTGGGCATTCAATCATACATAAATAAACTTATAATTTACAAATTTAAGACAACCGAAGGGTTCTTGTGGGTAATTCAACAGAAATGGTAAATGATTCAAAGTTGAAAAAGGTTAGGCATTTATTACAACCCATTGGTTCCCAACAAGGTAAAATTCTCCAAATCCTTTTCATCCTAACAAGGTATCACCTAATTTATTTTACAAGAATGCATATCATTCATATTCATCTACAAAGGTTGTATAAGCATAATTATGCCTTCCTACACATTATAACAAGTTTCATTTGTTATTAAAGAACTCTTTATCCTTAAGGTCAGATCTTCTATGAAAACTCTTTCCATAGAGTCTTCACTCTATAATTCAAGCCCCTTTTGCTCAAGCTTTTCGAGTCACTTTATTAATCAAACCTTTGATCATAGATCATAGACCATAGACTTAGGGAATCCCCTGCCCACTAAGAGCTAACCTAGATCCCATGAAATTTACCCAGTTATGTAGCACATAGCCTACTGAGAAGATACTTACATGAATGCATCAATACATAGAGTGCATGCCAACATATGTACTAAAAAATACACACAACATTAAGGTTGAATACTCATAGAAGACATCCAAACATGGAGACATAAAAATATATGCATTAAGCATTTAAATATAGGACAGAGACACTTATCTCCTGAAAGTTTCCACCAATTGGACGTAGATGTTCGACATTCCTCCCAACTGTAGATCACATTATTAATTATCTCACAACAACGAGCCACCCTTGAGCCTAGGACATAACTCCATAAGGGCTCTCCTTGAGCCAATTTTGGACACACAATTTGGTACCATTTAAGTACAAGGCCTCACACGTGTATACCGGTTTGAGTAATTCACCCTTCAATCTCTCACAATTCCTAAGCCTAGCAAAGAGAAATCATCCATATAATTAATTGGGTAACCTGAACACTTTCCCCCCAAGCTCCAGCCTCACTCGAGATAAGCAGAGGAAACTTGGCCAATCAATTCCCCCTTTGAGCTTCAACTTCACTTGAGACAAACAAGGAGAATTGATTATCCATTACCACCATGGAATACACAATAATTTACTAGTCACTGTGTCAAATGGCTATATTAGGTTATAGGGTAATGGTTGACTCAGGTCATGGATTGAAGATTATTTTAGGTCACAAGGTAATGGTTAGGTCAAATCACGGGTTTAATGATTGTCTTAGTTACATGAGTTTGAGGGTTTTTTAAACTCACAAATCAACTCCAAATCCACATATTCAACCAACAACCAAAAAATGAGCTAAGGATACAACCACAAGGTACTCATATACAACCCCAAGAATAAGGCATTAATTACTGTTCCTATGAGGTGATAAAGTTTACCTTTTCAATTGATAAAAGTGTTATGGTTCCTTGAGGTATTGGAATAGGAACTCCTACCTTAACCACTAGTAGGTTTCTTGAGAATATCTAATTAAAGTTTCAAATTTAATACATAATTTTTATTTTTAAACCATGGTTTTTCAAGCACATTGATTTAAAGATAAATATTTAATAAATTTGATATTATCGTTAATGGGTAAAGTATTGGGTTGATTACGTTGGATTTATAATAAGAGACCTAAAGAGATCCCTCTCATACAATTAGATATTTATTTTCAAGTAGTGAATCGTTGCACTTATTTATGGCATAAACTTACCTTATGTAGATAATGGTTCAACATTAACACTCTAAGATGGAATGCTTCCAATGTAGATCAATGAATTCCTTATCAACGTAGTATTTGTGTTTGCATGGTGTAATTTCCAAATCAACATACTAATCTATAGCAATTGCCCCCAAAAGGTGCAAAGAGATGATATGATTGTTAAATTGAAAATTTTAGTACTTTGTTTCCAATGTAATCAAGAAAATAATAATTAATATATTAGATTTAAGTTTTTTAGTGTATAAGTTTCAGTTAGAAATAAAATAGGAAGTACAAGCTTGAATTTTTTTGTATTTTCTTGGATTTTGCTTTCCATATCTTTAGTTTCACCCATAATTTTAGAATGATTTTAAGAAACACAACTTTAACAAATTCCTCATGAAAAAATGAAATCTGTTACCTTTATAATTTCTTGCCAAGGGAGAATTGCCAAATTTTTTTACATTGAATTACATTGTCACATATTTTATCTGTGAATTATTGTTGCACGTTAAAGAAAATATACAGGAAATTACACCAAGAACCCATATAATGACCATAATGTTAATTAGTTTGTTTGGCTTCCGAAAGGGACCGTTAATGGGTGGTTTGAAAATCTTGATTTGTGCATCTCTCATTGTGTAAGAAATCAACATTTGGGTTGGGCAAGTCAAACAATGATTATTCAAAGTGATTCAAAGACTAGAGACTAATCACAGAGTGGCAAGGTGCGAGTGACATGGTACAACAAATCTTTGTAGAATATACATTGTACAATCTAGCACTTTGATTTTATGAGATTCATCTAGCACAAACCAACAAACTCGTGTGTTGTTGAATTGATATAAGCCTTGCCTTATGTATATTCACATTTTACAAGTTCCAACCGGAAGACAAGAACCCCTACCTTGTTCTTGTTGATGAAGAAGAAGAGGTTGTAACACAGATGGTAGCCCTTGAAGATGAATATTTTGAGCTTTAATGTAGGATTTTGGATGCTAATGTTTGCTAGACACTTGTAAACTCTAAGGATGAAATAACCTTTCAAATATCACTAAGTCTACTCACATTTTAAAACTTATGTATGCCTAATGTGAGGAACCTGTGAAAGGTAAACATATAGGTGATTCAAAATTTTGTTGTATTTTTCTCTTATTGTGACACACTTATATTTATTTGATTGAGATTTTTAAGCATGTCTTTAGGATAATTCATATGCATGTTTAGTGATTCAACTCGGAAAGGTGGTAATTCATCCACCCAAATATTATTCAGTTTAGGCTTTGTATTTAGTTGCGTGTGAGTCTTTGGAATATTACATATTAGATCAGTATATTTATGGTAAAGGACTACAAGGACTACTTATAATACAACATTTTTGGATGGAAGGCTCTGTAAGTTTATAGTCCAATTCAATGTCCTTCATTAAAAAATGAAGTTGTTGATAAGATGTGTCCATTAGTTTATTAATTTTATTGGGGGTGGGGGATTTGTTGCAAATTTATGGAAGAATTTGGTTCTAACTTCACCCTAGTATTCGAAGTGTGTTATGCACTCTGTCATGTCACCTTGCCTATTGCAGAAAAATTCAACAAGATTGCTTTGTTTATGTTCAAGGTGCATAAGAAGGTTTGACAAAAGGCTTTGACAATGCTAAAGGAATGTTTATGCTTTACATTTGAAAACATGCTAGGTGATACATTTAGATTCTCCCTTGATTATAAAGGCTAATTGTAAATCCTGAGCATACTATTCTAGGTCCTCACTCCTTTCCTTGACTCAGAAATTGTAAAATTTATCTGGGAAAAGTGATTAAGCCAATGTTGTCTACGACAAAAGGTTACTACTTAGGTTTCACATATTATTTAGTCAAAATAACCCGCTCGTAAAAATATAGAAACTTGAAACAATTTTCCTATTAGGATTAGATTACATAAACATTCAAAAGCATAACTAGAGCATTTTAGATTGAATGATTTGTTTGCACCCTTTTTTAATTAAATTTAAAACTCATAAATGACTTTGTGTTTTTAGAAAGTTATGTTTGAATACTAATTCTGCTTTTTGAGTGAGCACTGAAATTTCACCTTATAACCCATTATTTTTTACAAGATCAAATATTATTGTCCACTGTAATAATGTTAGAAACTTAATATATAAGGAATAATTCCATTTATTCCATTTATTCCATTTTAAATTCAAATTGTTCTGAATGTATATTTTCTTTGTCATGGTATTTCGTGGCTATCTCCCTTGTTTCTTTCTATACATGTTTTGTAATTGTAACACCTCATGTTTTGTAATTGTATGTTTTGTAGTTGTAACACTTGACCATTTATGTCCGAGTAAGATCAAGGTATTTGTGAAATTCAACTCATATAATTTCTTTTTTTGACCAATTACTATGCATATATTTGTTTATAAATCTGATATGTACTTTAATATACTTTCCATTTATTCCATTTTGAATTCAGATTGTTTTGAATGTGTATTTTCTTTGTTAAGGTATTTCTAGGTTATCCTCCCTCTTTATTTCTATACATGTTTGTAATTGTAACATCTAGTTGTTTTTGTCTTAGTAAGATCAAGGCATTTGTGAAATTCAACTCATATAATTTCATTTTTGACCGATTACTATGCATATATTTGTTTTTAAATATGATATGTACTTTAACATACTTTAACATCTATATGGTGTGGGAAAATTTTTAAAACTAGCTTCCTGGAAATTCATATTCATGGAAATTTATATCAACCTTCTTTAGCTAGAGGAAACAATGTTTTTTAATTAAATTTCGTGAGTTTTATCTTTTTAGTATATACAATGGACTTGAATGTTGGTATTCACATCCATTCCAATTTATCTAGTTAGAAGGTCTTGTTAGAGCCGAAACTATGATGCATAAGCAACATATTGGAAAATATTGTATTTAAAATAAATAAAGAATGATTTCATAAGCAAGAAAAGGCATTGGTTAAAGTAAAAATGTGTCTCTCCTATGGATACATCAAACGATAAACTCTCTCCCCATTATAGTGTATCTAATGTCATAGCTCCATGTCATCCAGATTATGGGCCCATAATGTGGCACTAGGCTGAATAAGGAACATATATGTTACGAAGGTGTATACCTTGCATTTTCCTATTATGCGTATCCTCATCTTTCCTTGTTTAGCCTTTAAAGCAACACAAGGAGTTACTATTGTGAAATTATTGATGGTTTGGGCATGGTTAAAAAGGATAAGCTGTCGGAAAAGATAGTTGTTATTTCCATAAGGTAAACACATTTTTTCATTTTTAGTGAATATAAGCCTACACTTTTGCCAAAGCAACCAATTAGAGTGGGTGATTTGCATTTGGAGGGCAAGAAGGTTCTTTTGAAAGGGTAGTGAGTTATGACTTGTACTCGAGACTAGAAAAAAATTAGTCACATGCCACATTCTTAAACAAACTCACGAATTTTATGGCTAAACTGCACAATACTATGACCCTATTTCTCGGGTTAATATTGAAAATTATAAACCTTCCTTCCAAATATCTTAAATTTCAATGACCAAGTTAGTTTAGGTGGAAATTTAGAAACCAACCTTAGAGAAAAAATTGAGTTGGTATAGTGCTTAGACTATAAATCTTGAACCGTGATTTTAAGAATGTTATATGTATTTTAACTAACTTTACTAGGATTGCCATGAACCATTATATTTGTGGTTTCACTATTTTTTTTTGGTTTTTATTATATGGTTAATTTCCGTGTTTTCATTTTTTTCTTCTTGGGTACAATTTGTTCCACCTTCAATTTTGCAAGTGAGAATGAGATTGCTATGACTAAGGGCCCCAATCTATCTTATAGAGCTCCTCAATTTTCTAAGCCCCTTAGTTAAGCCTATGCTAAGCTTTATTTCCTACTATTCATCCAGATCCCAACTATCACTTGTCAGATCATGCTTTGGTGAAAACTGAAGCAAGAGCACACCTGTGGAAGAAAGAACTTTTTGGCACCGATATCCTTCCAATTGATTTAAGTCAAATGGCTTAATGACACCATTGTCAAAATGCCTATAACACACGTAAAGTTGACTTGTTGCCTCAGGAGGTAGTTTTTCACAACAATTCCTCATAGTGTTCTAGAATATGTATTATTGCCAAGCCATCAACACATTTAACATTAAGAACTTGCGAGGAAAAAGAAAAAAAAAGTTCTCTTACATGATGTAGTAGAGGGGGTATGTTTTCAAGAACTTCATTAGCCTTATGAAACAACTGAGCCCGAACCAAATTTGTTGCCTTTGAATCCTCAGACATGTCTTCCAAATACTAGGCCCCTTGCTTAAGCCTATTCTAAGCTTTGTTTCTTGCTCTTCATCCAAATCCCAACTATCACTTGTCAGATCATGCTTTAGTGAAAATCGAAGCAAGAACACATCTACAGAAGAAAGTATCTGTTGTTGCCGATATCCTTCCAATTGACTTAAGTTGAGTGGCTTGATGATGCCATTGTCAAACTGCCTATAACACATGTAAAGTTGAGTTGTTACCTCGGGAGGTAGTTTTGCACAACATTCCTCATAGTGTTATGGAGTAAGTATTATTACCAGGCCATCAACACATTTAACATTAAGAACTTGCGAGGAAGAAGAAAAAATAAAATTCTCTTGCATCAGGTACCGGAGGGGTATATTTTCAAGAACTTCATTAACATATTTGTTTGAATTCAGTCTTCTATGATCCATAATATGTTTGACAAAAAATCTTTTGGTAAAAATGACAAATGAGAAAATCTTATCGATGTGTTTTGAACCAAATATAGTGTGGTCATCTTAAGGACAAGATGAGGAACTCGATCTAGGCATCAAAATAAATAGATGTAGAGAAAAGATAACTAGCCGTTAGATTATAATGACTAGTTTGACTCAAGAATTGTTATTAATATTAATAAATATTATTTGATAGAAATAAATAATTTATTCAAAATAAATAAATTATAGATATTATTTATTTAATATTTATAATTTATTATAAGTAATATATAAAATAATTAATATTAAGATTTTTATTATTATAAATAATATGATTCTTAGAATGAATTATAATAATGATATTTACCAACAGACATATCGTAAGATTATAAAGGCTAGTTTGGCTCAAGAACCATTATTAAAATAAAAATTACTCTATAGTAAGAAATAATTTATTACTATAGATTATTCAAAATTAAATTTATTATAAATAATATTTATTTATAATATTTATAAATCTATAGAATGAAATTGTTGAAAATAACTTTAATATAAATAGAATTATTAAAAATAATTAGTAATGATTTTATTAATAAGATTGATTATAATAATAATATTATTACTAAACAAGACATATAAAGAATAGAAACCAATAAAGAAAATAATATTTTTATTATTATAAATATTTTTATTAACAAAGAAATAAGAAATAAAAATAAAAATAACATCTAATCAAAATTAATAAAAAAGTCTGTCAACCAAAATAAACTCAAACCTAAAAAAAAAAAAACAGAATTAGGAAGATAAAGCAGGGATCCAACACATTTTGATACTCCAACCATCATCTCTATTCAGATTTATAGGCATTTTTTCAATTTCCAAGGCCTCCATAAATTTACGATGTTGAAAATGGTCAATCCTTGCAATGACCCTAGCCTCTTCGATGCAGATGTGATGATTTGTCTTTTCCACATCTTCTTCCAAAGAAGAGGAGCGAGACCTACCATGCTTGATGTTAGCAGCGTGCTCATAAATCTTTTGATTTATTTATTGATCAGTTTCACTAATATATGGAGTCCCACATGAGCAAGGAATGATGTACACCTTTCCCATCTTTGAAACTAAACAACTAAACCTGAACTAACTTCCTTGCTTTGAATCTTCAAACATGTCTTCCTTCTGCCCTCGTATATACAAAATCATGAACCTGCCAACCAAAAACTTCTATAATTATCTATGAAACCCATATAAAGAACAATTCCATTAGATGACTGAAAACTATACAAATACGGCCAAAAAACAACTATATAAATAATTTTTGAGATTTGTTTAACCTACTGAAATAGTGCTACCATTGCAACATAAAGACTAGTAATATGATAACTTCTTTCTGCAAATACATGAAGAGCCTAACTATGCAACATTCCTACTAGTTTCTCTTGGTCTCTTATGCATATGACCCTGCAAATTTGTTATTGATGTTAAAAAAGTGTCAGATTCTACATCGGCTAAAATATCTTACTAGATAGTTATTACCTAAAAATGATGGAAGATGCAAATATCAACATATGATTCATATTTCAGTTGAAATCACATTAGGACTATGAATATAGTTGGAAGGTTCAACCGTGCCATCATTTGAAACATATGTGTCTCACATTAGAGACAAGTTACTCCTCATAAATTCTGAAAAATAGAACACACATTTGATAAGTTCTCTCACTTCATTGATCTTTGAAGAAAACAAAAAAAAAAGGCAAAATAAAGTAGTAACTAAATTACCTATCAATGCTCACTACAATGAATTTATATCAAGAGGTTGAGACAAGACATGTGGCAATACCGTTTCCACACCAAAAATAAAACATACACAGACATTGCATAAGTTATATCAACCACACACAGAAATAAACCTCGATACATAATGATATCACCACTAGTAAGAGAAACCAGGAAGACAATATTAAATAACATATTTTAACAAGTTCACATAGACATAATACGTTGAAATTTAACATATCAAATATATTTGAATTAGTTTCATGCATCATGCAAATATAATGGATTAAAACGAGATACACCATACAAGAATACAACCTATATGGTGTAAGACAACATTTACCAATTACTCCCTTTGTTTTAAATGGTAAACCATCACAAAGAGATGTCAATTAATTTTGCAACCCAAAGAGGTCGGATAGCATGAAGCATCATAATATGGAAACATACAAGCACATGGAGCAAAATAATGAATAGTAGATGCAAACCGGGAGTCCTACCAATCTTGAAATTGTGAAAGGAAAAATGAATGCTCACCTTTGCAGCAAGAGCATTTTCTCTTGCAGTAGGACGATGAATTAGATCATAAATTTCTTCATTTGTCTTGGACTTCTATAATTCCCTAAAAGATTTTTCTTAAGAAATTCTTCAATATCTTTGATGTCATGTTCCTATGTCCTTGGTTTGTCCTTGGTTTGTCCTTGGTTTAGAAGATACAGGTGGAAGTAGACCAAGAGATGGTCCTATTGGTGGCCTTTGCATAACAGGATGACGACCATTAAATACCATCCCCTATCTAGGAACAACAGTAGGTCCAGGAATTCCCATAAGACCCATGGGTCTATGGACACCTCTTGGGCCCATCATTTGTGGAGGGTTGCTTCCTGGAAACATTGGATGTCCTGCCATTGGCATGCCAATGCCATGAATACCTTGCGGATGAGGTTCTTTGGGTACGAACCACATATATAGCCTCAGAATGCTTGAGTTCATACCAACTAGGGCTCTACTTAAATCCATTCCACCAAAAATTCCCACTACTAGAACATCACTCACTCCATTTGAATTATTTGTGTTTAGTATTTAGTTACTATGATGTTTTAGGAAGCATTTTCCAATTGGGTTTGGTCAATTCCCAGTACTATTATCCTATTTTTACCACTCATTGCAAATTCTTACAACTCTACACTTGAATTTTCATCTGCAAATAATTTCAACGCCATTTCTACAATATAATAGCCCCAAATTCTCCCCTAAGTTCAACGAGAGTGTTCATATCTCCAGGTGTGCAATAATCATTTTCTAATTTCCTAAGAATCGTACCAAAATTAATGGACACAAAAGGTGTGCGATTGAGAAAAACAACAACAACCATAACTTTGACAATACTAAGAGCCTTAGGATGAGATCCACTGACATCATTATTTCCTTCTCTCAAAGAATCACACCCATTGGCATACACGTGTTTGTTATCTAATCAAAGCAGACGAGACCTAATATCTGTTTCTTCGCTACCATTTACATAGTCCAATCTTGAAATGCCATTTTTGTCTTTAGAATTCAAGATGCCACCTGTTGCACCCACACCACTGCTTGAAGATTTGGCACTCAATGCATCTCTTGTGAGCGAACTAGAACCACAATGATGGGGCTTATGTGGCCTTGCCCTTCTATTTGGATCTCCTCCATTGAATGCATGGATTACCCTCAAATAAAGGTCCATAGAGCTCACAAGGTTAGGTACAAACTTGTGAAGCATGTATATGAGCTCATCTTGGACAATACACCTATCCTCAATGCACTCCACCAACTTTGGACACTTCTCCTTTAGCTAGATCAATTCGTCTTTTCCCTCAACATGCATATATGCTTTTGACATTGCCACGTCTATACAAAAATGTACCAAAGAAATTTTCTACACATGCAAAGATAGAACATAAATACATTATCGGTTATTCATCTAAATTTTATTATTAAACATGAGACATTGAATTTATGCTACCACAAGTCTGCAGAATGCATCCCATGACAATTTTCATGAAAAATGTGACAATAACAACAATGCTAAATCAAAAAACACCCATTTCTATCCAATTTTTTTGTAGCGCGATATAAAAACTCTTAAGATGTGTAGCTTTGGGATTAACAAGTAGAGCGCATACAAAAAATCACTGAAAATTGAACCTGCACTAGTTGTGGTAAACTCACGTTTGTCTACCGCTCGTCAATGGACAAGCTCACATAACATAAACTCATATTGTACATGATATATACACAACATAAACTCACACTATACATGATATTTACACAACATAAACTCACATTATACATGATATGTGGCCCTAATCTTATATTGGCATCTGCATTTTAGAGTCAAGAAACCCTAATTTGGTAACCTGTTAAACTCTAAAAGCTTTAGAAAACCATAATATGGAATTTTTATACAAAGGGCGATAACCTATTAAACTTTAAAAGCTTCAGAAAACCTAATCTAGATTTTTTTTCCACAAATTAGGATGGTTCTTCCATTGCTATCAAGCATAAAGGCATCCTAACATGACAAGTGGACAAAATATTTATGCATTTGAAAACCAAGTTAGAAGTATAAAGTTCACTTTGTAGTTGGTATTAATGCCCTACTCTTCCTCCCGTAGCGTTGCCAAGAATTTGAATGTCCTGTCACAGACAAGAACATGGTAGAGCTTGTTATCGTAATGAATAAACGAACAAACCACCTCTTCTACCTCCGCTGTGACATCACATTAAAGATTTGTGAAGATATTCTTTGGGTATTGCAAGCAGTAGCATTTAACCCTAAGCATGAATGGTGGCAGGGAGGAAATGTGTTCAGGCTTGCGACGGTCTCACACTTGTGTCGATATTGGTTGACAATTATTGCTCGAACCACTGTCCGTAACTGGCAACTGTTCACTTGGACCAATGGTAGAAAACAAAAAGGGAGATGAAACTCTGATGTGAACGTATTCATAGTGAAAGCCTATGGATGTAAAAATATAGAGAAGTTGTATACACTATAGAGATAATTTATTTTTTAGTAAAATAATTTCTATTAATAAAAAATAGATATATTTTTCAGTCCCTAAAACAACTCTAACTTCCAATATTTTAAAGTTGAAATTAAAACCTAACAAGAAGTTTTGGAACCCCAAAGTTATTAAAAAGTACATAATTAAAATCATCATAGATCCATCTTAAACACTAATCTAACATGAGACGAGAGGAACTCCAAAGTTATTAAAAAGTACATAATTAAAATCAACATAAATCCATCTTAAACACTGATCTAATATGAGTTGAGAGGGATCAAATTTCTTCACGTGCAAACTTCTTTAGAGTGCAGAGTACAATGTTATTTTCATTGTTTAAATTGTATTTTTAAATACTAAATAGAGTATATATAGGACCAAATAAACTTTGTAACCATAAAAAGTTAATTTTTTCATGCTATATACATAATTTACTTAAAATAATATATAATATGTACATACTTGACATTAAAATATTTTACATAACATGTATATCCAAATTAAAATGGTTTTCTTATTATTATGTATTTTTTAGTAATGTGTTAATATTAATTTGTATTAAATATTTATTGATAAACCACATTTGAATTTTTTTACATACAACTTTTTTTTTTTAACAATTTTTTTCTATATATAGATATATATGAAGTTGATATCTAGATAAATGAGTTAATATAGATCTTCAAGTAGTTTATTTAAATCTCTTGTTGAATTATTTTTGAAATTACTTCTAATTACTTTACATCATATTTATTCTTTTTTATTGTAGCCCAAGTCATTTTTCTCCTTGGAATATAATTTTTATTTTTATTTTAAAGGGAAGGGAACGGACAAACTTACACATTCCTTCTTAGTGGATTGTAGAATGAGCCTGCGGGCTCAATTAGAAGAAATTAGCATTAATAAGAAAAAAAATAACAAAGTCACAAAAATATAGTAATTGTATTTACATTTATATAGTGTAAATTCCAAATCAACATATTCACTAATACATATAAAAAACTAGTATAAATTATAGACTTGATTAACATAGTTTATCTTTTAGTAAAATAATTTATATCAATAAAAAAATAGGTAGAATTTTTAGTACATAGAATAACTTCACCTTCCAACATTTTAAGTTGAAATTAAAACTTAGTAAAAAGGTTTGGAATTTCAAAGTTATTTAAGAGTGCATAATTAAATTTATATCAATAAAAAAATAGGTAGAATTTTTAGTACATAGAAGAACTTCACCTTCTAACATTTTAAGTTGAAATTAAAACTTAATAAAAAGATTTGGAATTTCAAAGTTATTTAAGAGTGCATAATTAAATTTAAAACAAATTGACTTTTAACAAGAAAAAACAAGGCCACATAGCTAGCGATTAAGAGTGCATAATTAAATTTAAAACAAATTGACTTTTCACAAGAAAAAACAAGGCCGCATAGCTAGCATTCCCTGCTCAGTTTAAATATAATAGACAACTAAATTAAAAAATTTAAATATGGAATTGTTTTACATTTTATTTATTTATGAAATGAAAAATGTTTTATTTTTTTACTTTAATTTAATATACGGATTGATTGAATTTATTAATTGATTGATTAAATAGTTTTATTATTCGTAATTGTAATTTAAATATTTTTTGTTTTTCATAATAATTTATTTCAAATTGAAATTAAAACTTAGTAAAAAGATTTGGAATTTCAAAGTTATTTAAGAGTGCATAATTAAATTTTAAGTTGAAATTAAAACTTAGTAAAAAGATTTGGAATTTCAAAGTTATTTAAGAGTGCATAATTAAATTTAAAACAAATTGACTTTTAACCAGAAAAAACAAGGCCACGTAGCTAGCGATTAAGAGTGCATAATTAAATTTAAAACAAATTGACTTTTCACAAGAAAAAACAAGGCCGCATAGCTAGCATTCCTTGCTGCTTAGTTTAAATATAATTAGACAACTAATTAAAAAATTAAATATGGAATTGTTTTACATTTTTATTTATTATGAAATGAAAAAATGTTTATTTTTTATACTTTAATTTAATATATGATTGATTGAATTATTAATTGATTGATTAAATAGTTTTATTATTCGTAATTGATTTAAATATTGTTGTTTTTCATAATAATTTATTTTAAAAATGATTTAATGTTATATATAGAAATTTATTAGTATATAACACTATTTTTAATAAAATCAATATACATATTAATATATATTAAAGAAACATGCTTCTTAGTATGTAATGTTTTAGTTATCTTAGGTAGGTTGTTCGTATTTTTGATAACATGTAGGTTTTTTTTTTTTTTCCAAAAAGAAAAAGTGGAATTGTAGCTTCAGATAGTACATTTTCATGAAAATTAAAAAACATAGGACATATAACCAGAAGATGAGGTCCTCTGAGCAGAAAGTTGAAACTCGAAAATACACAGATACAAAGACACCTCCAGCACTAGCTGGGAACAAAATCGGAGATAGATATAGTCATTCAAAATCATACAGATGCCAGGAAACATAGAAAAGGTGAAATAAATACGGATCAGAAGGATAAATAGAAAGAGATTAAAAACCCGGGATACATAAATCCTGAATGATAAAGGACTCCTTGCCAGCTGAAACCTTCAAGTACCATGAACTTGTACCTAGATGAAGACCCTCCTTTGACAGGCAATCCGCTTGCTGGTTCTGAGCTCTGTAGATGTGCTGAATGGTACACCCTCTCATAAGTCCCCAAAAAAACATAATCCTATCCATCCAGACTGCGAGGTGAGGGCATCTGATGAAGCTTTTACCATTGACATGATCAACCATTGTTTTAGAGTCCCCGTAGATAGAGATGGCATGAATGTCAAAAAAGATATAGAAGGCGAGAAGACCTGCAAGGGCCTTCCCCTCTGCCAAGCTGTTTGTTCCCTTACCTGCATTCCAAGAAAGACTATATTGAAAATTCTCGTCCATAATTATGAACACCCCACAACCACATGAGTTTTGTTGGGCAATGCCATCAAAAAAGGCCCTCGGGGACCTGAGAAGAGAATCTACCTGCCCATTTCTGTTGACAGCTTTCGATTTTGGAAACTTTTTGGGGACAGAGTCATATATGAGAATTATGTGTTGTAAAATATCCTTTAGAGGCTCCTTTGCCTCGTTGAAAATTATATTGTTCCTCCACCTCCAGGCACACCATAGAACAATTATAATGATCGATCTCCATGATTCTCTTTGCCTACTCCACCAAAAAAAGCAGCATGTATAGAAGCATGAGGAACAAGAGGGAAGCCATATAGGATTGCCAAATCCTGCCATATTTGCTGAAAAGAATTGCATTGGAAGAACATGTGAAAATTGGTTTCCTCTTCTAATTCGCACATAAGGCACCTGCTCGGCCCATGCCACTTCCTTTTCTTCAAATTCTCCCAGGACAGATTTTTATTATAAAACACCAGCCATGAGAAGTATATAAATTTGGGAGAGCATCCTAATTTCCAAAACGTTGTTGGGAAAGTGGGATAAGAGTGCAAAGACTTCAAACCAATCATATCTGCATAAATATCCTTTACATATACTTGTATATTTGCGTTTAGCGGATTCCAGACTAATAAATCCTGCGGCCTGGACCGAAGAAACTCGCAGCTTCTCAGAGCGTTTCTGACTGAGTTCCATAGACTTAACATAGACTCCGACAAACCAAGATCGTCAATCGATTTCCATATAGGGAGAGGGCCTTGCCAACCTACAATCAACTTATCCCACGTGAAGAAGCCTTTACTATGGAGGAAGAATAGGATCCTTTCGGGAATTGATATGCTCTCACGCTCGCTCATGATGGGATCTATTCTGATAAGGATTCTATTACCAGATTGAAAGCACCATTTCAAGTTCCTTAAAAAATATTGCTCTATTTTGCGGAAACTGAGCCAGATGGCAGAGCCATACTTTGTTCCAATCCTCCCTAAACGAAACCAATATTCCATGCCTTTTCCTCTCATGCATTTCATTTTAATGTTATTTCTCCATGGTCCTTCCCCGTAGATACCCCTCCACAAAGATTTGCACAGGAGTGCTTTCCCGAAGGTCCTCAGATCCAATAAACCCCATCCACCTGTAATCTTCTGTCTAGAAATCTTTTCCAAAGTAGTGAGATGATATTTTCCTTGAGTTGAGTTGCCACCCCATATAAAATTTGCAGTGATCTTGTTCATTTTCTGAATGAAGCTTGCTAGAAGGAAGAAGATGTGAGCCCAATATACAGCAAGTTGCGAAAGTACTGCTTGAGTTAGGACGATTCTTTCAGTCAGAGATAGACATTTATATTCCCAGGCGGATTGGATTGTGTTATTGGAAATGCACACCAAGATAATGATCAACAAAATACACTTTGTTTTATGTATATAAATATATAATTGCAATAGACGCCAAGATAATAACCAACAAAATACACTTTGTTTTATGCATATAAATATATAATTATAGATCACATCTGAAATATTTAGAAAAAAATTAATGTAAACTAAATAGAAGCATAATCATATAGCCTTTAAAATAAGTGTCCCTAATAAAATTGGATCAAATCATCAAATGGAACACATGTTGTAGATAAATACACATTACTATTTTTTCTTCTTCAATATGTTGTTGTCTCAATTCAAGTTCAATTCAAGTCCACTGTATTTTGATTAGATAAACCTTATATTCTTATTAGTATGAGGCAACTTTCACCGTCCATTTTTTGCTTTTTGCTATATTTGCTTCCTTTCGTACCTGTTACATTTTGCACATATATTTCAAAGGAATAATGGGTTATCTTTATATTTATAGAACTTTATATGTTTTGCACATATATTTCAAAAGAATAATAAGTTATCTTTATATTTATAGAACTTTATATGTGTCAAATAATTTAGGATCACTTTTTTCAAAGCAAGTGCATATTTTATATTTAAAAATGGTATATATTAATAATATTTTATATTTTAAAAAATTATATATATATATATATATAAATTTACGAAAAAAATAATATTAATAAAATTTTGTCACCATTATTTATCTGTTAAATTACCATAATAAATAAATGAAATTATAATTTATAATAGCAATATTCTTAAATTTTATTATTCCACACAAAACATATAATATATAATGAATATAATTTAATGTATATTTCCTTAAATTTTTATATATATTTCTAACAAAAAAAGCATTCCAAGTATATATACCATAACTTAACTTTTATGGATAAAGAAAAGAATGACTCTTTCTTTTTTTTAAAGAATGACCTTTTTTTTTTTTTTAAATTTAAAGATATATAAACTATTTAACCAGAAAAGAAAGAGAGGAGCAAAATTAACTGCGCCCAACATGAAAATTACAGAGGAAAGGATAGATATATAATTTGAATTAATACCTTAAAAAAACCAAGTCCGGCTATTTCCATCTTTTTGCTTTTGTTTAAGTCCTGCTATTTCCATTTTTTTGCATTTGTTTCTCTGGACGATTTTATGACAAAAGACTTTGGTACAAAGTTTTGTTGTAATTCGTTTCGAATCCATTCTACCGTATAAGTGCCATGCTATGGTTCCTTAATGTCAGGCTTCATTCGAGATTTGGCACATAGTTTTTTTCATTAAATATTTTATAATTAGGCCAATAAGCTTTCTTTTGAAAGGGACCTTCGTCGTCCTTTTCATTCTCACGCTGACACTTGCCGTCCTTCAGTGACAGAGTACGTCTGACATCTGTACACAGTTTTTTAGGGCCACTCAACTGACATCTGTGCACATTTCGTCATGGTCTTCCTCATTCAGTTACTCGTCATGGGTTTCATCCTTCAGTTACGGGCGGAACATGGCGGAACATGGCCTTCATTTCATACCTTTGTGCGAAGTGAACACATTATACTAGTAAAGATGGAAAATCTTGCGAACAGA